>BMAV01024966.1:6592-23624 GCA_019973955.1 Trichonephila inaurata madagascariensis | reverse complement strand
CAGATTCATCTTTTCTTTTAAAAGCGTGTGTTTGTTGGTCAATTATATGTAACAGTTATTTTATGTATTTATTAAATTTTTTAAACTAATTAACACGTGCTTCTTTGGTTTTAGACACTATACTACATTACAGTTGGAAATTTAAATCTTTCAAAGTAAATAGCTCTATACCAGCTGTCAAAAAGACATTTAAGTTGATCAATTTATAAAAATTTATTATTAGGCAACATAACCGAAAATCATGGTAAGGGGTCTATGAGACAAAAGTTAGGGAACTTCTGCAATTGGTGATTAAAGCTGAGTACCCAATTTTACATAGCTATTTGCTTTTCTGTATTTAAGAGGAATATAAAATCTAGATAACATTTATTGCTTATTTGTATTTGAAGGTCAAATAAGTCATGTAGTTTATTTTTTAAAAAAAACTAACTGCACCTTCATTGGAAATTCAACTTTTTTACGCTAATGTCTTCTCTCATTATTTGCTTGAACAATTTTTTTTTTGTTTAATTTCAACCTAGTCTAGAGACTGATGGGAAATAAGACAAAATGGGGGGTCCATACCGATGCCTTATGACCGAGCAAAACCCAGTTTCACACCTCCAGCCGGCGAGGGAGGTCCATCTTTTTCGTGGGAATGTCGATGGGTACAGGCCGCGAAGTGAAGAGAAGAAATGACGCTCCTTTTCACTCCCACCCCCATCTTCTCCGTATACTCTCCTTTATTATTATGATTGCGTCCCCTTCTTGATTACACGGTTGCAGTTTCCTAACGACCGGCGGTTAGGTTTTAAAAGAGCGACGCGAAAGAAATAAAAAGAATAAAATGGGGGTAAAAAAAAGAGAGAAGATAGAAGTGTTCGAAAACTCTATTTGCTTTAGGGACTCCACCCCCTCAGCCTGCCTGTCGTCTGAAGTTCACCGGGAGATTATTTTGTTACCTAAATTACCTTTTGTTAAAGACATCGAGAGACTTCCAGCACTGGGAAGAGATTTTAGTGGAGGATTTCAAGCTTTCTTTTTTTTTTTAATTTCTGCTTTCTCTTTCATCCATTACGATGTCTCTCGGAATCGACAAAGCCCCCAGTTGTCAATTCTTAATAGAGAATTCGGCAGGTTTCCTCTTAACTGTCTCCGTTTTATCCGTCCTCCAGCGTTCCAATTGTTTCTATAGGCTCAATTAAGTTGAGCAGAGACTACGAGATGTGATATAATTATTTATGGGTAATAAGGCCAAAGAGCCGTAATTGGGTGCATATATGTAAGGCTAAGGGATATTATTGCGCATGCGCTAACTTTTTTTCTTTTTAGAAAAGCTGGGAGGGTCCAGAAAAGGGGGGAGGGTCCAGAGTCGGAAGTCCACAATCATGCACCAATACGCCGTCTAACATATTCTTTTGATTTTGTCGATTTTCCGGAACAAGAAGCAGTAAAAAATTCATTATTGAATTAATCATTAGCACTAATTAGTACAATTATAATCATTAATAACAAATAATTAAGTTTTATCTACTATGTGCATAGGACTATAATCAATAAAAAAAAATCAAAGGATTTGGGAGGTGCAGACCCCTCTCCCTTTGTGAGCGCCACTGCTGTAAGTCATTGGCATAATGCTAAAGTGCAAGAGCAAGCGTCGTCAAAATTTTGTTTTTGTTAAAAATAAGTAAAAATATATTTTTAAAAAACGAGGAACCCTAGGACATTAAATATTACATACACTTTGGCGGGGTACACAGAAAGTAGAAATGGCGATTGTACCATAGTTGACGAGTCACGACTTCGAGTTTTAATACCACTAAAGATCTGCCGTGTAAAGGGGGTTGATGCTAGTTGAAATTTGCCATGGCTTAAATTCATCACGTTGCCCTGGTGTGGTAGTTTAGAGACAGGGTACCAACAACAGGGTCCTCGTCACTCGATCGTGGCTCAAAATTTTGCCATCAGCCCTCGCGTTGCTTCACAGTGTGAGGTTAATAAAATCTCACTCGACCAGGAATTAGAAAGACCAGAAAACCACATACACACAAAGAAACTAAATTTTAATCCAGAAAGGACATCATGCAAAAGGCAACATAACACCTTACATGCCATCTCTAAAAAAGCGTTCTGGTGCAGCTTAATAAATGTTTCTGATTTCTTGCAAAAAATGTATTAACTAAGGTAATAATTCGGTTGATAGATTAATTTATGGCCCACTTAATTCTTCACTATAGCTTCGGCTATGGACCCTTAACCATGGTTCATATTTACGAGGTCCGTCCCCAAATGCCCTCCAGTAGCTGAATAGAGTGCGACGTTAATGTTCACTCATTCATTCACTCGGTGACGGACCATGCCCGCGGTAACTTAGTGGTCATGTCGCGAATTCGTGGCTAGCATCGTTGAGTCGTGAATTCGAGTCCTGATATTAAAAACCCATCGTGTAGAGCGGCTGATATAACGTTAAATATGTTGTGACTCAAAGTCCTCCCTTTGGAGTGGCGTGGTAGTCAGAAAAGAGTGGAAAGCCTGCTCAGGTGTCATAATTTTCACTTAATCGCGATTCAAAATTACGCGAGGTCTATCTTTTGCTTTGTATATTTTTACTTCCAGCGTACTTTTTGAACTGCAATTCCGATCTTCACAAGTCTGTTATGATCATTACCTGTTTGTTATTTAGAACTGTATTTTGTAACTCATTATAAATATATTATTTAATACACTTAAAATATGAGTCGTAAGTTATGTAAATTTACCTTTGTGTACTTGAATAAAAAGGTTAAATGTAAGCTTTTGTTTCAATAAAGGCTGGACGCAGGAGTGGTTGCTTCCCGGGAGACCGGTTTGTAGCTCTAAACACTTTTTTCGGGTGAGCTCGCTTCCTTTGGGCACTTCTGCAATACCTCTGGTGTACCTTAAAGTTATCCAATGAAGGACCTCACATAATATTAAATCTCGGACACTTGAGCTGCCTTCCTATTCACCAAACTTCCACACTGCACTAGCTTGAGGACTTAGAACCTCAACAGACTTTAATTGCATCATTCCTTCTTCATGGTGAGCCCTATAGTTGCACCAGGATTTGAACTCGTGGTTTGATAAAAAGAATGACAGCCACGAGCAGGGACGTCTTTAAGCATGGGTCAGCTGGTCCCAGGCCTAGGGCCTCGTCTCGCTTTCGACTCAGCCTTAATAAGTATTGATTCGAATAATTTCAACGGTCAAATGTTTTTTCCTGTTGTATTCTCCGAAAAACTGGGAATTTCAGACAATATGTCAACTGGCTACATGTAATGACCATTATCCATGTATAGGCCTAGACCAACCACACCATACACCATCATTACTCATTCAGTCAAAGGGTGGCAGTCGATCGAGGCGGTTGATATGATTGTAAATAATGCTCATTTATTTGTTTTGGGTTATTGTTTGTACAGTGTTTGACAACATATGCTACTTTAAAGGGTCTTAGGTGGGGCCTACATTTGTGAGGAAGCCCAAGACTTCAAAAAGTCTTAAGACGTCCCTGGCCACGAGCTCGTAACAATGGCCATGTGATTACCTAAGCCAGTGTTTCTCAAACTGTGGGGCTCTCCCCCTAGGGGGCGTGATACTCCTACAAGGGGGCACGAGCCTATTGAAAAGTCGAAAACAAATTTTTTTTTTAAAAAAATTATTAATTTATAGAAAGAAAACAAACAAAATGCATTCTGACATAATAAAAAATAAAGTATACATTTACACTCACATAATACACTTATAAATATATCGGTACCGCGCAATATATTTTATAATTAATTTAACAATACTAAGTTAGAAACAAGTTTAACAATTACCAATGACCCCATGGGCTTGTCGTACATAAAATTATATGCAAAGATTAACCCTAATCTTGATAATTACTTAAACGCCGATTAAAAATTACATGATTCGCTCCCCAATGCCAACCTTTAACATGTAAGCGAGCGCATGTGGTGTATTGGGGGTGGGAGGGTAGAAAAAGAATAATATATAAGTAAATCTTCTGAAATAAGTAATTCCGTCGCAAACACTGTCAAGGTCCTTTCATAACATTCCAAAATCTTCGGAATAATTTTATGGATAGCACAGTGCACAGAAAAGATCGTACTTCGGAAAGATATATATACGTCCGCGACATTTAATGCATTGGCTGAGTGAGACGTTTATATACGCCGATGACACTTAAGAGGTTAAAGTCGTATTGTAGTTTTAGCGTCAAAGTACAGTATTATTGAATTCAATACATTGTTATTGTATGGAGGGGGCGAGAAGAAAATTATGATTGAATATTGGGTCGCAAATATTGAAAGTTTGAGAAACGCTGAACTAGATGAACGGGGAATACCTTGAAGAAGATTCGTATCTTCTGAACATCTCTTCCATTAGTATTTTGTCACCCGGTTATTTTGCGACTGCTGTTATAAACTTTTGCGAATTATGTGTACAAATGTAATAAGATTTTTTTAAAAAATTGGTAATATATATTTTTTAAAATAACAAAACCACGTTGTAACAACAATAAGCGATGGTTTTAGCTAACATAAACACTCTGAACAAAAGATTAAGTTAAAATGCTTATATAAGCACATAACTTTAAACACTTCGTGTGTGGCTGACGTGTCAAACTCAAAAGCTAACATTGATCGAATAAACATACCTAATGTTTAACATAACTCCCATCCCTACACACGAAACAAAAACTTTTGATCAAAACGTTGGATTATTGTGAAGAGAATACTCAAGAAAACACGAAAAATATAAAAGAACAATACAAATATTACTGCTTTTTTAAAAAATTCTTTGCTGTTATCTTTCCTATTTTTTATACATTTTCAAAGGAAGCACTTTAAAAATCGATCCAGAATAAGTGTCAATAATTTTAGCTATATTTATAAATGCACTTACTTGGTATCATAATTGTAAATAATTTCGAGCAACCGGTAAATACTTATAACGATGAAACTTTTCGAATTGCAATCAAACGGAAACAATTTCACATGGAAACATGAAAATATTTGTCAAATTCATTCTCACGTTATATCTTCGCCAAATTTTTATCGTTAAATATGAATCAGATATTTATGGATGTTTCGATTCGTTATGAACCATCCAGTTGGCGCAGTTTAAATCTTTTGCGCGAGTATTAAAAAACTGTACTTATATTTTTAAAATTAACTTTTGTTCTTATTTGTACTTATATTTTTTTCGTCTCTAGTGGCCGCAAATAAATGAACTGTACTAATGTTTTAATCATTGAAAATAGGGAAAAAATTATAATCTATTTTTATTCAGAGTTCCGCAATCTCTGAATAGTACCATCATTTAAAATAACTTATTAACATTGACGTATAATGTCCTCTTTATCAAACATAGCATTTTTATGTATTACACCATTTTGTTTCCTGTTGTATCTTGGCTTTTCTTATGAATTGATCTTTTTTCTGACTATTTTGTGTATGCGAGTTTACTATATGGTTATGTTCTGTTATACGCACAAAACTATTTCTCTCTCGAATATCTGATTTAAAGGTCTCGATTTAAAAAAAATATATAGACAACTGCAATTTAAATAATTTTATTATCGAAGAGTAATAAGACTTTGGGATATTTCAATGAACTAAATAAAACTCTTGGGGCTTCGTCTCAAATGCAACTTTCATTGAAAGTAATTGTTTCCGAGATTACGTAAGTAGTTGGTAGATCTATTAAGTTATAGAATATAATACTGGAAAAATATAGATTTAGAGAGCAAGTTACAGGGCTGTACGATGCGGAAAAGTAGAATTAGAGAAATGCAGACTTGTAATGCTAGAAAGACAGGAATCAAGTACAGGACTGTAATGCGGAAAAAAGTACATTCAGGGGAGTGCAAGCTTGTAATGCTGGGAAATAAGATTTAAGGAATTTTGATTCTAACGCCGGTAAAGTACAAAGGTATGTTTGTGATTGTATTATTGAAAAAATAGATTAAGGTATCCGACTACATTCGGAACCGTGGTTTTTCAAAAGCGCATAAATGGATAGTTTTCGCGATATTTAGTGTCACTTAGATTAGAATACATGTATAAAATTGATTTAAGGACATTTTGGCAAAAAAAATTATTTAAATACAATATTTTGGCAAAAAATTAACTTAGAATAATCTTTTTTCAAAATGTTCTCCTTTTGTGAAAAATGCTACTATTATAATAATATTTTGCCTGTATACAGCTCAGACCTCTCTACAGAGGCTCAACTAGAATTTTTGAAATATATAACTTAGAAGTGGGTTTATTCATATTTTACGACAACAGAGGGGAGCAATTGTTTAAAAAAAAACCGCTAATAATTATTTCAATGGGTGGTAACTCTGAAAATAATGTGAATTTTTCAAAAATTCTAGTTGAGCCTCTGTAGAGAGGTTTGAGCTATATACAGGCAAAATATTATTATAATAGATGCATTTTTCACAAATAGAGAACATTTTGAAAAAAAGATTATTCTAAGTTAATTTGTTGCCAAAATATTGTATTTAAATAATTTTTTTTGTCAAAATGTTCTTAAAATAATTTTATGCATGTATTCTAATCTGAGTGACACTAAATATAAAAATTATCCATTTATGCGTTTTTTTTTAAATTACGGCTCCGAACGTAGTCAGATACCTTAAGACAAAAAGCACAGAATTGTAATCTAGAAAAGAGTTTATTTAAAGAAGTGCAAATCATTTGTACTTTTCTTTCGCGTAAAACTTAAATGAGCTTTACATTTTTATATCTTTAAATTGAAAATATTTTCATATGGGTTTGGGATTTTCATCAAAGAGATGCTTGCCAATAAGTAAATTGTAACTTTTGGAAGATATGGGGTATAAAAAGAACCAGATTCACGAAAAGATATTTTCAAATTAAGAAAAATGCAACACATTATGTATCATTAGCAACAAAAAGCATTCAAATTTGACTATTTTTCCATTCAAGTAATATCTTTTTAGTGTTAAAGGACTTGGAACTTTTCAATAACTGCAATTCAATTACACTATTTTTTATCGAAATGAATATTGTATTGATAAAGGCTCCTTGAATTCAAATTTAGATTGAAAGTTACAAAAGTAAATAAAAAGTTTGTTGTAAAATTCACCTTCAGGTTTTTGATTATCTTGTTTAATTTGTTTAAAAGAGTTTTTGTTGCCAGAAATGAATTTTTTAGACTTTAAACATTTATTTCATTGTATAATGCACAATAGTGTTTGAATTAATTAAAATATTCATTTAACTTAATTATTATTAATTTTAACAGAAAAAAATTTATATTTAAACAAAAATATAAAAAGTAAAATCAAATTACGTTCATATTTTTCTACAGCACGACTGCTTTTTTCCTTAGTGCTCAAAATTCACAATCATTACAACGGACATAAACTAAGTTAATACAGGATAAAAATGCATAAAATGTACACAATGGAATGTACAAAAATAGGTAGAATATTTAATTCGGCAAGGTAATAAATAAGCAATAAGCACCGCAAATATGTTCCGCGAATATAAAATAAAACACATCTTGACATATCTAGAGTTCTGAAAAATTAAAAACACCTGAGAAAATGTCGTCCCGTTTTTAGTGTTCTCCCACCTCCCATTTTTCTTTCTTTTTGTCTAAATCACACATCTATATAGGCGGTTACATACACTACAATTCTGTATAAAATTTACGAGTTTTACATTTTCTTTTAAAAAAATAAATAAACAAACAGGTAAAAAGAAATGCCAAAAAATCGCTTCTGATACCCCAGTGTCCATTCAAACAACCTCCCGAAAGTTAAAGTTTCCCGACATAAATTTTCCTTCGCAAAGCAATTTCTCCTTTAAAAAAATCTCCGGCAATTGCAGTGTCAGTCAAGGCAGTGCGTAAATGAAATTTCACACTCTTAAAGTGACTACAAAATTTGATAGTCGTGACTGTTTAAGCACCGTGTTCAACCAATCGCCGTCCCACAGTCCAATAACAGTAATAATAACGACTAATTTCGCTCCAACTTGCTGGAGAATAATGTCATATCAAACACAGGAATCAAAGCTGCATTCTATATTTGCGAAATATATTTCGCACAATGCATAATATGCATACAATGATATACAAAATAGAATAACTATGCAGCACTGCAAAAACTTGAACTTTTTTACCGTTTTCTCTTTTATAAATGTCCGCTATTGCAGATGGATTAGATTTATTGCCCGTAGCCGTCAGAACTTTATTTTAGATTGTCAAGGGAGGTTTATTTCCTTTTTCTCTTTCTGTTTTACTTCTTTCTTTTTCCTCTTCTTTTTTTATTCGATTTCATTCTTTCTTTCTTTCTTCTTCTTGAATATGTGGCTGAAGACTATGAATTGTGGAAAAAAATTTATTTTTATTTTATTTAAACTTCCTGTTTGACTTTAGAATTTATTTACATAATGTCTTTTCCCCTGTCGTAAACTTATTTATTGATTTATCCGTTTTTTTTATATTTTATGTCGTTGTGTTACGCTTTTTTTTAGTAAAAAAATATAATTAATAATAGATGGTGATGGATAATCTGTAATATCATCAAATAAGAGCTTTAAAAAGACAGGGGGTGGGCCGAACTCCTAACGATGGACCATCCCCCATTGATTGTACAAATTATACATTTGTTGATACCCATTAATCAAATTGTAAAACTGTAAGTTACATGTATAATGTAGCTTTTTTTCAAAATTTATTCTTGGTGCTCCTGTTTAGATCAATTCATTATTGAAGCTGCATCATTTAACTCTTCATTGAAAAGTCTTCAGATTTTGATAAACCTGCGGCTGTTGCAGCTTCCTGCAAAGTTAAGTCTTTTGTTTTGTTGATTGTTAATAAGTTTTCAAATGAGACAACGCCTTACTTCTCGCTCAACGATTCCAGCTGAAGCAATCGTTGTGATAATTTGTGATATGGTAATATCGCAACTGTATTGGTGACATTATATGAAACGAAGCCCATAGCTGCCAATTCAGCGCGTACGACATATGCGAAATCGGAATTGCCAACTTGTCGAACTATCTTGAGCGTTGGTAATGTTGCAATAGTACGTAACAGATTTATTACAGCATCACGAAGAACCTTTTTTTTTAAAAAAAAAAGAGAGAAAGAGAGAGAGAGAAAACTTTAACTACGATCACATTGATATTATTCGTATGTGATAAATCTAAAAACAAAGAGAAATAAGTAATGAAAAAAGATGAAGGAGTAGGAAAAAAAGAATTTTTCTGTTTAATAAAAATTCCTTATTAAAGAAAAATAGTTTGGTAATTGCTTAACACTTTCAAAATTATTATTAATTTTAAAAATAAAGATGTATTTTAAATTATTCTGATTAAAAATAATTATATTCTTATTATTGATTTCATAAACCAGCATATTTTTAACTTAGTCAAGTTATGAATTTTAAAATGATTTTACATGGCGAAATTGTAGAAAGCAAAAATATATACTTTCACTCAGGACAAATATGATCCTGAAAGGGGAACGCATATAATTATAAAATTTATAAAAGGTGCAATTATTTTAATTGCTTTATTTTTGCTTTATTAATAAGGATTTATATTTTTGTTTTTCGTACAACAGAAATCGGAATAAAATTTAACCATAATTAATATTAAATAATTATGTTTATTAACATATATAATTTACAAACAGGAAAAAATTGATGCAATGAGAATTTTCTAAAATATTATTCTACTTAATTAATGATTTTAATTTACTAAATGACTATTAGACGGCTCATAAAACTTGATTTTACGGGACGTCTAAATGGTTACAAAAACTCAATAAATTTGACAGCAGATTGATGCTTACTGCGGTGCTGTTTGGTTAAAAGGACAGATGCCAACAATAGAAAAATATTCATTTGTGGCTTTTTTCTCTCTTAACTTTGATAGATTTATGGCTGTAGATTTCATAAATATTTTTATTGCTCTTAAATTTTAGAACTATATTTGCTCTCAAAGTGGTATGCTTTTGCCTTACAGAAAGGATGGAGGGGTTGACAAAAATTATATTATTTTTATCTTTGTCGTGCTAAATTTTATTTTGTGCGTAATATTTGTTTATAAATTTTGCATTAGTTACATAAAATATGTTTGACATGAAAAACAGTTATAATAACAACGCTCGTAAAAAGAAATTTTATGATGAATGCACTTCGTAAGCAAATTCAAAATATGATAAGAAACATATTATTAATAATGTTATATATATAATAAAATATTTTGTGATGTCTGAGTGAATATTCTATATATTTTTAAAATTTTCAATTTAAGTTGAAGATCCTTAGTCAAGAAAAAGTTTCCTTAAATAATTACATTTAGCGATTTATCATTTTTAAGTAAATTCGCTTTATTTATTGATTTTTAAAATTCTTGAAATGTTAATACAAATATAAGCTCGAGTTGTTGACTGAAATTTTTAGAAAATAATATAGAAATTACAAATTGAAAAGATAAGCATAATTTAAAAATATATATATTCTATCCTTCTCCTTCTGCCTTTTCTTTTCCTGTTTGGATTCTATGTCTGTTGATCATTGATATGCAAACTGTAGTCTAACTACGCATACCAATGTATCATTATTATTAGCGTATTATTTAAAATGACGCAAATCAGTTTTTTTTTTATAGTAACTATCTGCGTAACAATCATATAAATTACTTTTTATTCTATCTTACACTCTCTCAAAAAATGCCTTTATTTACCTTAAGAAATATTATATAATATTTATTACTTCTGCACTGGTATTTAATTTATTTTAAAACCGTACTACTTAGTTACAATTATGCAGATCTAGTATAATCTTTAATATTTTTATTCCATTTGCCTAGAGCCCATATAAAAATAACAGAGCAGATATATTTTCTTAAAATGCAGGAATTATAATGACAATTCTCTTTTTTCGCGATTTACAATTTTTGGGTTAGTTGACTGTTTATTGCCATCGCGAAGGAACACCAGAGCTATTGGTGACGGATCTTGTAGTTTTTAATTATTGTTAAGTGATAAGAACAACACATGTGAGTTGGCTTCCAATTCTCAAAATTCGCAATTCTAAAGTTACGCAACGGGTTTTCTTCAGGGTCGCTTTTCCCCTTAGGCACACTAATCACGTGCCTAGGGCACAAAAGATTTGGGGTGCGCAAAAAAGTGGAGGGCGAAAATAGAGAAAAAAATTAAAATTACAGCGCGAATGAACCATACTACCTAGCGAATCATCTATGCGTTGTGTTTGTGTGTGTATGTGCGCAGAACTATGGATAACTTCTACTATGGCAGTGCTTCTCAAACTTTCTATTCTCACGACCCAATTTTCAATCATAATTTTCATCGCGCCCCCTTACATACAATAATAATGTGTTGAATTCAATAATATACTTTGATTTTCATGTACAATACAACTTTAATTATAAACCGTACAAATTATTAAGATGAGTATTAATTTTGTATATAATTTCAGGACATGCACATAGTTACTGGTAATTATTAAACTTGTTCTTGACTTAGTACTGTTAAATTAATTGGGAAATACATGGTGCAGTACTGATCATTTATAAGTGTATTATATTAGAGTATAAATGTGTATTTTATTTTTTATTATGTCAGAATGCATTTTTTTTTCTTTGCTTCCTTTCAGTAAATTAATAATTTTTTTAAATAATGTTTGTTTTCGACTTTTCGATATACTCGTGACCCTCTTGTAGGGTTATCACGCCCCCTAAGGGGCACGCCCCACAATTTGAGAAACGCTGTACTATAGAAAATGAAAAGCTTATTTAATATCACTCAAAGTGATATTACCATGGGAATTGATTACAATGATGCCATTAACGATTTTGCAATGATCAAAGATTGAAGAAAATTTTTATTGTACAGATACAAGTGACTCTCAGCAAAGAATAAGGATATCTAAAAGTAAGAACAGTAATGCGATAAGGGATGATAATTAACAGGTTGATAGCAGTTCATACAATGATGCATTCTTTATACTATAATTGCAAACGATTTCATAAATTTACTGTACTAATTTACAAAAGGGTGGCTGGTCCGTGATACCATAAGGTTATGATAGGTCTTCACCTCTTTCTTGGATACCTAGATATGTAGGAGGTAGGGAAGAAACACTCGCCATGATCCGATCAATCTATTTATTGATCACACAATAAAACGACACAAATCCAATTAATAACAGTAAGAGAATGTCGCGGAGCTAACCGCGAAAGTGGAACAACGACGAAATACACGAAATATTAGGAAACTATCAAACTCGATCTTTACTTTATTTAAGATCTAATCTACTATCCGATTTAATCTAATATTAATTTAATCTCAGTGATCAATCGTCACTTTAAATCTTTCTCCTAATAAATATTTAATCACAATAATTCAATAATGATACCTGTTATTAACAATCTCGCCTGATTTCTGGTTTGCTTCCACCTCTATTCTCTATTCTAGCTGGAAAACTTCGATTATATATAGTAAACTTAATTTGCATGTCACAATTTCTTCTTCCGAAGGGTTGGTTGTGAATAACGCGAATTACTAGCCCAAAGATTTCCAACAGGATTAGTGAAAGGATCGCGAATACATCCGTCAGAAGGTATGAAACGAGCAAGAGTGGCCAAGCCATGCCTCTATCCTTTTCTTGTGCAGCCGGATTCCTGTCTGGGACACGACGAATTTATAGTTAGGAGTTAATGGAAAGACTATCCAAAGAACAAAATAAAAAAAACAAGGAAAAAGAGCAAGAGTTAAGGGAAAATCTCTCTCGAGAACCAAATCTGGCAAGGTAAAAACAAAAGGAGGAAGCAATTTAGAAATGGGAGGGGGGGGGGGTGCGTAAAGAACTTAAGTGCCTAGGGTGCCAGGTAGATTAAAAACGGCCCTGGTTTTCTTTCGGAAATCACATTTGAATGTTAGTTGGTTGTGAGAAGTTCGTATTTGCCTCGTATACGAAGTAAAAACAGGGGCGTAGCTACCACCGTATCAGCTGTATCAATGATACGGGGCCCCCAAACTACAGGGGCCCCAACAACAGTTCCACCAATAGGACTCGCATATCTAAGAAAGGACCTCGAAGGAATTTTGATACAGGGCCCCCTCGGGTCTAGCTCCGCGAGTGAGTAGAAACCACTACCAGCTCGTATCGGAATTTTATAGCGGCAGAATGGTTGTATATGGAAAGTGTAGTTTATTGTTTCTCGATATTGCAACTCGAATTCGTCGAAATCCAACCACTGTCTTGCTAATATGGAGCCGATGAGTTGAGGACGCTGAACACCATTGGGAAATGGAACGCGAAACGTTCCTCCAACCAGTATCGAGAAGTATTGGGGCTTCGATGTTGAGTGGCCTGAATAGTAAGGGAGCTTCCTGGTTGGTGGACACCGAAGGAGCAAGTGGGTGTAGCTAAGATGGCTGTTTCCGCGGTATCCAAAATTGTACGAATTTTTCATGGTAAGCAGACGAGATGTGAGGAAAATCCTACTGAACGCCATGCAGGATCTCAATGACCTCCCAATACTAAAACCCGAGAGGATGACCTTGTCAGAGGAGTAGTGCACCTGGTGTGATGGTATAGCTAGAGATTGGGTAGACGACACGAGCACCTCTTGCTTGAGGGCATTAGTGATCTGAATAGCATTTGTCAGATAGGCCCGGTGGCTGTTCACTGTCTTGGATATCTCTCGAACGTCATCTTTAAACAAGAGAACGCAAAACCGCATGTTGCTGGTTGGTCCAGGGTCCAAAATCCACCATTCTGGTATCTAACTCCAATATGCCACCCAACATATTCTTTTGATTGTATCGATTTTCGGGTGCAAAAAAATAATTATTAAATAATTAATTAGCATTAATTTATAAAATTAATTATTAACTTATTTATTAGTTATTAGTACTTAATTAAATTTTACGTACTATGCACATCAGATTATAATCAATCGAAACAAATCAAGGGCTTTTTGGGGGGATCTGGGGACTCCCTGTGTGCATCACTGCTAAAGGAGGGTGAAATTTACACCCCCTTTCTCTTGCACAATCTTCGATTCTACTGTTCTAGAAACGGCAATTTTTAACTACGTACGTTTAATGCAGTGCTTCCCAAACTTTCAATATTGGTGACCTAATATTCAATCATAATTTTCATCGCACCCCCCTCCATACAATAACAATTTATTGAATTCAATAATACTATACTTTGACGCTAAATCTACAATACGACTTTAAATTCTTAAATGCCACCGGCGTATATAAACGTCTCACTCAGCCAATGAATTAATTGCCCTGGACGTATGTATACGTCTTTCCAAAGTGCAATCTTTTGCGAAGGATTTACTAATTTCAGAGAATTTGCTTGTTTATTCCTTTTCAACCCTTCCCCCATACACCACATACGCTCGCCTACTTGTTAATTGGTGACATTGGGGAGCGAATCGCCTAATTTTTAATCGGCATTTAAGGGATCATTTATAAACCGTACAAATTATCAAGATAAGTGTTAATTTTTGCATATAATGTTATATATGACAAGCCCATGGGGTCACTGGTAATTATTAAATTTGTTCTTAGTATTGTTAAATTAATTATAAAATACATTGCGCAGTATACTGATATATTTATAAATGTAAATTTGTACTTAATTTTTTATTGAGTCGGAATGTATTTTGTTCAGTAAATTAATAATTTTTTTTAATAATCCTTTGTTTTTGACTTTTCAATATGCTCGCGCCCCCTTTGTAGGGTTATCACGCCCCCCTAGGGGGGCGTGCCCCACAGTTTGAGGAACACTGGTTTAACGAGATGTTTTGCTTTCATTCTTGATGTTGCAATATTGATGGGCATCAGTATATATTTAAACTCTCAATCTGATGAAAAGTTTTCCTAGTATGAAACAAGGAGTTATTACGTTAATCAATTACGTGCTTAGCGATGATAGAAATCTCATACGTCTCTCTTATTACCAGGAATATATTTTATGTTAATCATAACACATTAAGTCTTTAAAAAAAACAATTCACAGGAGTAAACAAATTACAAGTTCCTTTCAAAACATTGCGCCCATTTTCACAGAATAAGCGGATATGTAAAACACGTATCACATTTAGCGTTTGAAACAGAAGATAGACTTCTCTTTCTCGTTTTTTTTTTAATTCTGCTTTTTCTCACATTATTATTCTTGATATTAAAATAATCCCTCACTATTTTTGATCTAAATCATTCACGGTCTAGTTGTTTTTAAGTTGAAAATTTCAATATCTTGTTAAATAATTCATGGAATATATATAATAAGCTGAATCTTAGTCCTAGGCATTTTGTTTGGTCCAATTATAGCTATTAGAAAGACAGATGTAACTTTGTATGATAAAATCAAGTAATCGTATATCAATTTGTTTTAGATATTTAATAAGGATTTTGCATATTGAGCAATGCAAATGTTTCAGACAACTGAAAAACTCCAGGCAACATTCAATTTCATTTCTCAAACATTAAGTAATTTTCTGTAAAATGGAGGGAGAGAGGAGGAAAATTTTTTATTGTTATAACAATCCATTGAATTTAATTGTTTTATTACAATTAGTTTTTTTAAAATAAGTTTGTTTTGGAAAACCTTCAATGTAAAAAGAGCAATCGGAAGCACCAGTAACTCACACTAATAGCCTACTCTCTCTCTCTATGGCTGTTTAACTTTCACCTGGACTCGAGGAGATTACTATACATGAAAAAGTAATATAAAAAAAATATTTTTAACTCAATTCCTACTTAGATCAACAAAGTAAAATTTTATTTCAGCTACTTTTTATTAAAGAGTTACAATTAATATAAATATGTATATGTGCATAGGACACAGAATCACAACATTAAGTGGTAGTCAATTTTTACTAATTATCATTAAAGTATCGTATTATCATCCAAAACAATCGTGTATATAAAATTTCAGTTCAACTGAATGCTTTAAAACCTGAAAAAAATACCTTTTCAAGTTTTGACACAAGTCGCCAAAAATGATGTCAACGTGGCTGTTTATTTGTAATTCCTTAAATAATTAGTTCTAATCAATTAATTTTTATTAATAATAATTAAATTACTGTATTGTCATCCAAAATAATCATGTATATAAAATTTCAGCTCAATTGAGAGCTTGAAAATGTATTTTATTAGCGAATGAAAATTCTACGAAGATAAATAAAAATAGAGAGTGTGTGAGCTCATAGTAGGAATTGAAAAAGAGAAACTACGTAGTTGATTTGGATTTTAATATAAATTGAAATATGTGGTACTTAATTATGTAATATATCTTCCTTGATACTATGTTTCTTTTTCAATTCCTACTATTAGTTCACACTCTCACTATGTATATATATATATATATATATATATAGTGAGAGTGCATCTAATACCAAATAGTTTAACTCTAGTGTGGGATTATGAATCATTTGGATTGGCATGGCATTACTGTGTGTGTGGGTGTTGTGAGCAAAATATAGGAGTGGTAATTGTTGTATTATATATGAGAGAAAAATCGTTCAAAATTTGTGAATTGAATTATTGATAGAATGCTTTTTGGTGAGTTTTTAATTATTTACGCTATTCATTTGTGAACATACTTGGTTTTTAATTTGAACTTTCGGATTTTGGACATTTTTTCTACCTATACAACTATTTTAAAGATGAGTACGTCATCTTTGGTGTTCGAGGGTTCACTTATATTATGCAATTGTTTTAGAATTTTATTATTTTAATATAATATCTTTCACAGAATGCGATGGCGAATAGTTTAATTTTTCAAGTTTAATGGTTTAATTTTAACTCTTTAATTTTAAATTTTAACTCTTTAATTTTTAAATTTTAACTCTTTAATTTTTAACTTTTTAATTTTTAAATTTTTGAGAATTGGATATTTTTCGATTGAATTACCAAGTTGCAATAGGGGGAAGGTTGGCGCCATGAAACTAGTTTAACCCCACTTATTGGTCCTAAGTCCGAGGTTGCACTT
>BMAV01024963.1:121683-136438 GCA_019973955.1 Trichonephila inaurata madagascariensis | reverse complement strand
CGGTTCCAACGTAGTCGGATACCTTAAAGTTCTATGAAATATAGTTGGACAAAATTATATATCTTCCTAATTTAAACAAGAATCTTTTTTTTTTACCAAAAACGAAAGTAGAAAACGCTAAATTGCTTTCTCCCCCGATTTTAAAATTTATTTTTTAAATTACTCATAACATACATAAAACACGGCACTAATAAAAACTATGCAAAATGAAAAAAAATGTAACTTTCAACAGCTAGATTGAAAATTAAATTTTCTTCTTAGATTTGGAAGATTACTACATCATTTGTATTCCTTCATGTACCCATATATATATATGTATGTATGTGTATGTGTGATGATCCGCCGTGAAGGATTTACATTTTTTTTTTAACTATGATGCTGATAATGTGGCGGAATAGATGAAGCTTGGTTTTTTACGTCCTTATTTTATTATTTATGTAGAAAACACACTCACAAACATAGAACATTTTGCACACACACGTGCGGTTTATATAAGGGTTACAATAAGTAGCTTTTGTTCTTAAATTTCTCAATTTTTACATATGGACAACTAAACGCTCTTAAATCACATGACTTCCATTAAAGAATTTTCTGATGGTCCAGATTTTTGGATGATTTACATTAAAAATTTTTAAACAAACCCGAATTTTTTATTCGAAGAGATTTTACAGTAATATCCCGTATCCCGTTAGGTGGGTAAGGTAGAAATTGATTATTATGTGAAGTCCTGCGAAGTTAAGGCCCATTATGGGTAGAAAATCTGTAAGAGAAAATTAACGTGAATTTAAACACACACATAGAATTTCCGTAATCAATTACACAATTTTCTGTTCAGAAATAAAATTATTCTACAAAGTTTTATTTTCTTTTAAAAATGTATAGTAAAAAGCATCGTATAACATATGTAAGTACACACAAAAATAAATATCACTGCTAAATGTGCATACACGTACCAACAAAAAAAAGTAATAAACTGGAAAAAAAGGAATATATGTTCAAAAAATTATTTTCTTGAAATAATTTCAAGCTGTTATATACCGTAAATTTTTTCAATCTTATCACATGATGCTCACAAAAATATGATTAAATTGTTGCCCACAAGTGTTTTCAACACGTTTTATCTGTTTAATCAACTTGTTTTTAGTAACTTATTAGTTCTCCTTTTGTCGAAAATGCATATTTCAAAATTAACCGATTCATAAGTCAATTTTAAGTAGAATGTGATTTTTTTCAATGATTTACATGCTGATTATTAGCCCGAAAATGAATTAATAAACTATTCATTATTTAAAAAAAACCTTAAAAATTCTACTTTTAAGTTTAATATTGTACAAAAATTAATCTTATTTTCTTTAAAAAATACACTTTCTGATAAAAAAAAAAAAAGAAAAACTAGCAAGCAGATAACATTCAAAAGTTGCGAAAAATTAAGTGTTCAAATATCAAATTAATATCATTTAATATTTCATTCATGGGTACGATATCTACATTGAAAACAAACATGTTTAATACCTGTGTTCAACCTCATATGCAAACATATTAATTAAAAAAAAGGTTTAATGTATTACTGTTTTCATACATAATACGATAAATTTCTATGCACAACAAAAAACTGCTCGAGAAAGAAATTACCTAAGATATGAATTTTGAAAGAAAACACATTTTTTAAAAGTCAGATTCTTTCGATAACGTCTCTGGAAGAGAAATAACCTTTATAAAACCTTATCACTCACAGTTGCGACAGCCTCAAATAAAAGAAGCTGAGTTCTTCAGAAAACATTTGCTACGTAAGTTCATTATTCTTCCAGCACACGAATACTGAATTTAATTACGTAATGTGTGTGCTAATAGATACATTCTCATTTATCTCACATAATAATTCAAAAAGGAACAATTTTTTCGTGCGATTACGAATGCACTTTTTATCTGAAAAGGGAAGAAAAATATAAAATACTCTCACGAAAGCGTTGTTTGAAAGAAATGGTATTATAAAAGTTGGGGAAATATACTGATTTAATGGCGAACTATGCGTCTAATTCAAATTTTATTCTACCCAGTACTATCAGGACAGAAAAAAAGACTTTTAGACAAAAAAGTAACATTCACAATGTATATATAATTATGTACTTTATATTTTAATCAACGAATACAGTTAAAATAATTTTGGCTTACGGATCTTTATTTAAGATGACTGGTTTCTTTCGGAACCGTAATTTTAAATAAAATGTATTCTCTCTCTCATGAGCGTTTCTCAAACTTTGAGCAAGTATCCTCTTAGGGGGGGGATGACCTTACGAGGAAGGTGCGAGCATACCAAAAAGTCGAAAATAAAAGACTTAAAAAAAATTAATAATTCAGTCTAAGGAAGCAAAACAAAATATATTCTGACATAGTAAAAACACACGTTGCACACTTTCATTGTAATCTGTTCCAATTTAAAAATTAAAAAGGAAATGTAACATAAAACCTTTTTTATTACTTAAAAGTAACATATGCAAAATTTAATACTTATCTTGATAATTTGTTTGGTTTATAATAAAGGTCATATGGTAGCTTTAGTGTCAAAGTACATTATTATTGCTTTCAAAGCATTGTTATTGTATGGGGGAGGGGGCGATGAAAATTATGATTGAAAATTTAGTCACAGATATTGAAAGTTTGAGAAGCGCTGGTATACATGAATAATGTTTTGGTTTTTAGAGTCAGTCGAATTAAAATATACACATAAAACTGCTTTAATAATACTATCGCAAAAACAAATTATTTAAATACAACGTTTTAGCAAAAAATTAAGAAAGGATGACGTATGTTCAAAACATTCTTTTTTTATGAAAGATGCTTCGATATAACAATAATATTTTACCTATACAAGGTCAGAAATTCAACCGCATCCGACAATCCTTCGTCCATCGGTGTCGACTGTGCTATGACCTTGAACAATTCCTGTGACAATCACTTGTCGTTGCATTTCTGGCGTCGAGCTGTGATGTATTGTTAGTATTGTAAGCATACTTTACTTTTAATGAATGTATTTTTTTACCTCTTATTGCCCCTTTTCATTCCACTATACATCACACCCTTCACAACTGTTTTTGCGAATTACTCCAACTAAACGTGGTTTGGGATCTCATGTTCTTTCTTGATTTGTCACTATCATCCCTCTGAATTTGTTGGTCGAATTCGGCAATACCCTGTATATATAGCTAGGACTTGTACAGCGGGATTGAAAATAGATTTTTCGAATATATAATCATATTTTATTATATTATAGCAGCAGAATCCCATGTTATTTCAATTGATCGTAACTCGGAAAAATAAAGTGAATTTTTAAAAAATTCTAGTTGAGCCATTTATAGAAGTTTTAGCTGTAATAATATAAACTATTATAATACGAGGTAGGACTCAAAAGTTCCCGGAATGAGCCTATAACGTGGAAAATGTTTGCAGTAGAACGACTATGAGAACATTTCTGTGTTACTGAGTTCTTCCCCTTTTCTAAACAATGTTTTCCCCAAATCATGCAGTCGGTGGCTCGCTACGACGCCGTATTTTGTAGGTGGATGCATTTAGTCGTCGGCTATTGAAAGAAATTGCGTTTTTTAAGCAATGAATATCAAATGTTGTGTTCATTTGGGAAAAAGTGCAACGGAGACTTACTAATATTTGAAGCATGTGTAAGGCTGTGATACATTAGCGCGAACGCAAGCTTTTGAGAGGCATCGAATTTCAGAGAAGGCAGGGAAAGTGTCGAAGACGACAAACGCTCTGGACGTCCGCACACTTACCACACCGCTGAAAACACCGAAAAGGTTTCCGTGGTGGTACGTAAGAGCAGGCTTCAAACAATAGCAAAATCAGTTGGGATATCCTCGGCCACATGTCAATAGATACTGTCTAAGGATCTTGACATGCATAGGGTGTGTCAACATATCGTTCTCCGCATGTTAAAAGAAGACCACTTTGCTGCTAAAGTTAAAAGCGCATTGTATGCTGAATTAACGGACTTGGCTAAAAATGGATTCTAGAAATGTTTTGATGACCTTTACAAGCGATGGCAAAAGTTTGTTGTTGCTCAAGGGTCTTACTTCAAAGGAAGTTGTGTTTTAGCAGTTTGACTTGTAATATTTTTTAGGTTATAGACTCAGTCCTGGAACTTTTGAATCCTACTTCGTAGAAGCCTTTTTCTTAAGCGGAGAATATATATATTTCGAAATATGTCATTCTTTTTTCATTTTTACCCAAAACAAATGCCTTTAAATAATTTTTTCTTGTAATAAGATTCTTATAACAAGTTGATATATATGTTCTAGTTTAATTGACACTAAATATAAATAAATAAATAAATATCAATTTAGACACTTTTTTAAAATCACGCCTTCGAACGTAGCGACGTTAATCAACGAACGCACTGAAAATAATTTGGGTTGAAGAACAGTGGCGCAACGTATCTAGGGGCCCAAAGCTTGACTGACACAAATAGCGTATTTGGGCTTGGAGCCCAAAACTGAGTTTGCAGGGGGGGGGCTAATATTCTCCATTACGCCACTGCTGAACAATCTTCATTTAAAAAAGACAAACTTAATTACTTCGAAATAAAAGCATAGTGATAAAACTTTAGCTTTAAAACATGCCGTGGAACAACCTTCTGAGTTTTGTCATTGATGTAAAAACAATTTATGAGCTGACCATCGAAATCAAAACAATTTATGAGCAATAACGACACTAATATGTTCGAAAAGAAAGAAAGCAGGAAGACCGATTTGCATTGCTTTTTACTGAATGAATAGTTTTCCAATAGACGCCTCAAAGTAGATAACATTTTAACACCTGCATACTCCATGAAAACTTTTTATCAATTTATTTGTTTATTGAATAAAGCATTATCTACCGGTAACGTTGTTCTTAGGGTCATCATCATTTGATTTTATATGTTTAAGATCTATAAAATAGATTCACAAATGGCTGCAAATCATTGTAAATACTTGTAATGAGTTAGGTATTAAATGTGTGTTAAGAAAATAAGATTTGGATGCATTAGTATTAAATTGAAAGCCATAATTTTTTTTCAGAATTTTAAAGAGCTGAACATAATTTGTTAGATAAAGAGATTTTTATATTTATGAATTAAATATTCTTAAAATAAAAAAACACGCATTTAAACTAAAATGAATTAAAAGAGAAAGAAAAAAAAAAGGAACCTATAGAAGAAAAAATAAAATTTATTTATAGAAAAACAAAACAAAACAAACAAAATTACGCGCGCGCAAAAAATTTAGATTTATAACAGTTTTCTTCTTTTCTTTAGTTTCGTAGACATTAGAAACAAGTAATATAATTTTGTTTTTATAATCAATTCCTACTTCGTTTGAAAAACTTACTGGCGCTATCTGTTGAAGATACATTTAACTTCGTCAGAAATAACGCAAAATAAATTTAAAATAAAAAATATTAATGAATTAATATTTGAAAAAAATTGCATTAACATCAAGTGTCATCCATTACAAGTTTAAAAAATGTACTTCAACTTGAGTGGATAAATAAAAAGTATTTTATTAACAATTGAAAATTTGAGCAATATATATATATATATATAAATAAACATATATAGGGAGAGTGTAGGAATAGGAAATAGTAATTGGAATAGTAGGAATTGGAAAAACTCGCGTCTTATGACTTTTATTTCATGTTACTCCGAAATTAATAATTTCAGGGGAGAAAATTTTTTGAAGAATTCATTGCTTGAAAAACAATAAATTACTTTTTGACAAAAAGATTCATATTTTATAGCATAAGTGGAATATAAACGAAGATAGAAATGGAAATAATAAGTGGAATATAAACGAAGATAACTATGTAAGAAAAAAAAACCGAAATATTTTTGTCGTTTAAAAATGTTTAAATTATTAAATTGTTTATATATATATATATAATTCAGTCTTTACCGTTTAAAACTTTGAACATCATTCATCTCATAATTTTCTTAAGATTTCAGATAAACATATATAATTAAAATCTTCAAAACCTTAGTTTATCTCCAACAAAAATTAATATATGTGAAGCAGTTATGTTTTTTAATGGGACATACTTATAAGTTTATCCAAAGGAAGCAAACTTTTTTCTTTCGATAATGCTTTAATAATATGAATGAAACAGGAAATATCTTTCTCCACGACAAATCTGATAAGAATATAGTAAAATGTTTTGAACTGATAAGGGCAAGGCCGTTAAACTCGCATTTTTTCAGACCTGCCATCTTACATAAGCGAATGCCCGTCAAAACATTCACTTGATTTTTTTAAATATCTAGATTTACTACAAAAAGTGTCGAACAATAAAGAACTGTTTGAAGTTTGGAACTTTAATCGAAAAAAAAACTATATCAAGACGAGAAAATGGGGTATGTGTGATAACTGTATGAAAATTAAATAGATGCAAGCCCAGATTATTTAAAATTTGAATCATAAAAGAAAAGCAAAGGCAAAAACAAGCTCAAAAATCAGCTTTTGTTAATAGGTTGAATACAAGTGACATCATAGTCACATGATGAATGCAATAGTATGTTTCCAGCTAATCAGTTCATGTGCCTCTTTGTTGCCAACTATTGCTTGTTGCTGAAACTTGCTCTTGGAAAATACTCATTTGTCAACAATAATAAAGCACTTAAGAAAGCAAAATGCATTTGGTTTAAAAAAATGACTTGATATAAGAATTATTTTTTAATTTTGAAAAAAACTTTTTAAAATATCTTAATATTTGAACATCTTTACTCAATTATGAAATTTGAAATTTTACCTAAATTTTACAAGTAGAGCAAGTACAAATCGAACAGTTTTTTGAGTTCATTGGAGAACACGTAATTGCTTTTATCACGTGATGTCATGAATTTAGCCTATTACTAATTACAAGTAATTGGGTGCAGCAAAAATGGTATTCCTTACATTCTCTCCAAAAATATTTCAACAATCTATCCTTTCAAAATATACTTTTAGCAAAATATTATACCATAGGCAGAAATCAATGAATAACAAGTATTTGTGAGAAGCATTTTTTTGGTATAAAAGTGCATTAAATTTCAATTCTTTTTAACATTACTTTAAATCTATGTACCAATAAAATTTAAAGGGATAGTTTTTCACTTAAAAGACAATAAATAAAAATTATTTCTGTCTCTAAGGCACTTTAAATAAAAAAAAAGTTACTCTGAAAAGTTAAATTACATTAAAAAAAAGCTTTTCCTTATTTTGCCTCATCTTTCTTCAAGTCAAAATCAAGAAAAAAGTGTATAGAAATCTAGTTGAGAAAAAAATTTATTAATATCATGAACCGGGTCCCAAACTATCTGATGTCAAAATGAAAAAAAAAGCACATATTTTGTCGAATCAGATACTCAAAAACTTTGCTAGATAAATGACTTATGTCCCAAATAAAATAAGCAAATAAAAGAGAAACGTGAATAGAAATCTTTAAAGTTAAATGTAAAAAGTTCTCGACAACAAAATTCAAGCAACAAGCAAGCAATGGAAACTACATCAAGAAAATATAAAGTATTAAGTTGTTGGATGAAACAGGAGATACAATCTCTGAATCCCCATTCAGAAAGAAGCCCAGGAAGAAGTCAGGGAAGAAACAGATAAAGAAAAATGCTTCAGCAGAATCATAGAAGGCATGGAATAATACTAAAGAAGTCCGAAAGCTACCATGAAGTGAGATTATTAAAGAAAGTTGCTCGGATTTCCTCCGGCAATGCATCGAAGCAAGATATAATCAAAGTAATAGAAAGGAAAAAGGCAGTATATATATTATAAGATTTATCAAGGTTAAATCATATATCGTAAGGAATTATTATTTAAAAGTTTTTTTTATGTAGAAAAATGCCCTAAGAAATTTTGTAAAAAATTTAATTTTTTTAAAAAATTCATTAAAAAAAAAAAACTATATACGTACTGTAGATGTCAATTTAAGTTAGCACACACACACACGTATGTGTGTGTGTGTAATAAAAAGTTGATATCTACTCATATAACTTGAATCGCATAATCTCATAACATCTAATTCATAAATCCTTATACTCTTACGAAATGCGTCTCAATTTATCTTTTTCTAAAGCATTAAAACATCATGTTGGTATATTTATAACTAATTCTTTAGACCTTGAATTTTTGATAGATTTATTAGTGATTCCAAGAAATACAAGATAATTAATTGTTTTCATGCGCTTTTCTAACCGGGATTAATATTCCCTAAGAAATGATGTCATTTCTATAAATAACTAATTGATCCCTTTGCCTAAACACGTATCTGTATTTTTTATAATGCGTTTTTCTCCTGTTCATTCCCCGTATATAAAAACTTTATATTTGAATAATTCTCTTTCTTGTATCTTGGCACTGTACGAGAAGCATGCATATATATGTACAGTCGAACCTCCATATATCAAACCTCTATATTGCAAATTTTTCTATATAGCGAGCTTTTTTCTGGAACCAAGAACAATTCACGATTTTCTTCGTGAAATAACTCCCGATAGCGAAGTTCTTTTTTTATATAACGAACTTTTTCTCTTGAGAATCATTTTTTTTCTCCCAATTTTTTAAGTATTTCTGGACATTTCGAGTTATTCTTTCTTTCAGCACATTTTTTTAGTGGTCATAAATCTTGAACTGGTTTTATTAGGTGCCTAACTCGCCGACAGGAATAGAGTTCTGGGAATTTCATCCAAGAAGTGCAATCTTTACCCCCATTGTCCAGTTCACTGGAAACATCTTCGATTCCCTTTCACCCTCAGTGGCGTCTCGTGATTTTGAATTAGATTCTCTTCATTTGTACTATTGATTAGTCGTACTGGTAACTTCGTTTCTTGTAGCTCGAAAATTTCAAAACGTAAGTGATTGAGCATCAAAGAAAAAAATTTAATTCTTCAGGAAATGGATAACGGCGTCAAAAAAACTTTTCTTACGGGTTTTCTTCCTTTCTTTTTTCATAGGTAAGATATATATTATTTTACAAAAAGTTGCGAATAATTATTTTTTTTAATATATAGTGCTTATGAATTTAAAATTTGTTTTATGTGTCTTGTAAAGAATATTGAAAGATGAATCTCTATGTAACGAATTTTCCGTATAACGAACGTTTTTCCGGAATTTAGCGACTTCCTTATATAGAGGTCCGACTGCATATATAAATGTATGTATGCATTTAAAATTCTTTTGTACATAAAAAATTCTACAGAAGATGTTACATTTTTCAGTAAAAGAAAGGGCACTGAAAAAAATACTCGATTTTTAGAAATTTCAAATTATATATAAACGTAATTCAAATATCGTATCGCAGGAAATTTTTACTTAAGGTACTTAAAAAAATTAATAATAATATTTTTGTAGAATGTACTCTTTTTCCAGCAACTGCGATTGTTAAGTTTGGCGATTGTGTATTTTGTAAAAGCATAAAAGTTTTTTCTATTCACTAAAGAAGTTTACATTTATTATTCTATTAAAAACATTTTTAGAACATAAACTCTACAAAGAATTTTAGAGTATATTTAGATCTAATAAAGTTAGTATACATCTACATTGTTATGAAAGATACTATAATTTGACTAATAAGTTCAACATTAGCTTAGAAAAACACACTAGAATAAAAATGCTTCCTTTTCTTTATGTTTTTCGTATTTAGTTTAAGAAAATGATTCTTTTTCCATGGCTTATACTTTTGCACAAAATTTTCAATGCGCACGTTATGATTAAAATTATTTTTACGATACGATTTATTTAAAAATATTTTTTCTTGTATACGTTAGCTATCTGGCAACAATCAAATAGTCAGTTTTTTGCGAGAAAGAGTGGCAATATTTGCTACATATAAAAAAAAGAGTCTTATTCGTCGTTCGACTTTACATTTGTACTTCCTTTTAAGTTGGTTAAAATAACCATAGCTTTTTAAAAAGTCTTATTTCGTGAGATCATTTATTAAAATATTTTTTCTGCCATTTTCATCGATGAAGAGGTATGTGCTCCATATTTCCACACTCTAGTTTGTTTAATAATCATTTTTTAGTATATTACACTATTTCATTACTTCATATTTATGCTTACATACAGTGTTTGATACATTAAAATAGCTTTTGTTTTAGGATATATTTATGGGGCTAATTCTAGTATTAAGTGGTGTTAAGTAGTTCGCTTTATTAATGTTTGTAATTAGTTTATGTTCTTAAGCTATTATTAGTCACAGAGGTTTCATATTTCAATATATAGTTATATTATAATTGCAAAAATGCTATTGGTGCTAGTAAGATTTTTTTAGTATAGTTCCTTATTACTCTTTTTTAATTGCTTGTTAATATATACTTTTAACTGTAGAAACAAAATTCTGAAACATATAATTTTGTATAGAAAATTCTTCATAAAATTCTATATGAATAATCTTTAATATACGTTTATTTCACACAAAATATTTTTAGATAATGGCCATTAGATTTTTACTTAAGTTCCATACTTTTAACACTTGGAAGTAAATTTAAAGATTGTTCAATTTAATGAGTTGGAAGAACATATTTTGTCGAAAGCATTAGAGGCATTAGCATTTTTGGGATTTTAAAATAATAAAGATACGAGAACTCAACTTATATAATAATTGAATTAACAGAAGATATCAGGCACCGAAGTTGCTTTAACAATATTTTAATTAATAATGTTTAAAAATCGTGGTTTTATGAATCATGTCCTCAGTGTCAAGAAACGTTCTATAAATTAATAAGAAATTATCACAACGGGCTGGAGCAAAGCGTTGAGACAGCATAGGATCAAAATGATCAAGACATTTTAATAGTTTTAATATCCATAAAATTCCATATCCATTTAATATCCATATTTTTTATACCATCACTTCATTCGTCTCGAATAAAATACCAAATACAAAAATATATTTGAAGTGGTTGTCCTAATCGAATTATTATAAAATATATATTATAATAATATTAATTTTCTAGTTAGCTTTTGCTGAAATCTTGTCTAAGCTAAACTTGAATTCGGTTCGCTCATATCTTTAAGGTATCCGACTACGTTCGGAACCGTGATTTTGCAAAAGCGTGTAAATGGATAATATTTATGATATTTAGTATCATTTAGATTAAAAATATATATATAAAATTATTTTAAGAATATTATTACTATTAAAAATTATTTAAGCATAATATTTTGACAAAAAAGGAACATAGAATGACAAATTTTCAAAATGTTCTCCTTTTGTGAAAAATGCTTCTATTCAAATAATATTTTGCCTGTGTATAGCTCAGACCTCTGTACAGAGGCTCAACTAGAATTTTTGAAATATATAACTTAGAAGTGGGTTTATTCATGTTTTACGACAATAGAGGGGAGAAATTTTAAGAAAAAACGCCGATAATTATTTCAATGGGTTGTAACTCTGAAAATAATGTGAATTTTTCAAAAATCATAGTTGTGCCTCTGTAGAGAGGTCTGAGCTATATACAGGCAAAATATTATTTTAATAGAAGCATTTTTCACAAAAGGAGAACATTTTGAAAAAAGGTTATTCTAAGCTAATTTTTAGCCGAAATATTGTACTTAAATAATTTTTTTTTGTCAAAATACCCTTAAAACAATTTATACATTTATTCTAATCTAAGTGACACAAAATATCATGAAAATTATCCATTTATGCGCTTTTTTAAAAGGTTCCGAAAATAGTCGGATATCTTAAAAGGACTTATTCAGGAATATTTCTTCTGGTCAATCTCGCTCGTATATTCTTAATAGCTTCATTTCTGTCATTTATTGCTTTGCTAACATCCACTAGCGCCTCATATCATCCTTCGGTAATCCTCTGCCATTCTATTCATTACAGTTCGGAAATGCTTATTTATAGTTACGTTTATTTGCTCACATTCCGGTTTCTTCGCGAGGGTCTCAGATCAAATAGCGTCATAAAGTATCCCAAGAGTGTTTGTTAGGGGCAATATGCGTGATAGCTCGTTACAAATTTTGGATAAGAATATTGGTTTATTTAATTTTTACACATTACATTATATTTGGAAGTTGATTGAGAAAGTCTTTTATATCCCGATTAGAGATATAATAAGTAATATAATTTTTTTTAAAGTCATTTCCTACTTCGTTATAAAAATGTACTGGCGCCATCTGTTGCAGCCAGTTGTAACTTCTAAATGAAATAACGCAGAATAAATTTAAAATTAGAAAAACTAATTTAATTAATGAATTAATATTTGAAAAAACTGTATTAACATCAAGTGTCATCCACTACAAGTTTAAAAAATTTATTTGAACCTGAATGGATGAATAGAAAGAATTTTATTAACGATTGAAAATTTGAATAAGATATATATATATATATATATATATATATATATATACATATAAAGGGAGAGAGTGAACTATTAGTAGGAATTGAAAAAGGAAAGTTATACCAAACAATATTTTATGTAGAGGGAAAGTTAAATTATTCAGTTCCTACTATTAGTTCACTCTCTCCCTATATATATATATATATATATTGTTAAAATTTTCAGTCATTAATAAAATACTTTCTATTTATCCACTCAAGTTCAAATGCACTTTTAAAGACTTGTAGTGGATGATACTTGATGTTATAATACAGTTTTTTCAATTATTAATTCATTAACTAAGTTACGAAATGAATAAATATTAACAAACAAAAATAATAGTCCAACATCATATATAAGGAATTCAAAAGTTTATGAATCAGATTGGTTTTTCTATGTTTAAATATTGGTAAGAATATTATGAAAATATTATATTAGCTTATTGCTTTTGTTATGTTGAAATTCATCACTGGATCCCTTTTCACAAAGTACTGAAACCACTTCTTTCCTGGAAAGCATCAAAATGCCTATTACTCATTTTTATGATTATATTCTCAGAGAACAATGCAAATTATTCTATTCATTATATTTTATGATTTTGGCTTTAGTGATAACTGTAAACACTTCCTTGAGTCCGATTGGAATAGTTTTTATTTTTGACAATAATGAGTAAATAATGAATCTGTAACATATATTTGAATATAGGATTGATAAAGTATAAAGTCATCAATTTCGTTATCCAAACGAAATAAAGCTTTCTCAGCCATACAGCAAACTTTAATCAAGAACACATTAGATTCAAAATGTTAATTTTCTTCTAAGAGAAACTATATTAAGTTTATAAAAACAGTAAGCACCTAAGTAAACATCTAAGAAAGTTTAATGTTTATCTGCTTCTCTTGTGTGCTCTTAGGAGAGCCGTTAGTCAAAGTGGTCATAATTAAGTGATTAAAAATATGAAATTTTGCAAAGTGGGGAAGTTTTTTTTAAAGGACCATTTGGTACACACAACTGGTGAATATTTATCAAATTGAGTTTTTCTAACTTGCTTTTTAATATCACTATTTTTAAAGTAAACTTCTACAACCCATTTTATATTGGTATAGTTTTAGAAACGAATTATCTTTTTTTTTTCAAGAATTCGGTGTACACCTACTTTTAAGTGAATTATTGATTAGTTACTGGATACTTCAAAATCTAACCGATAGTTTTGGTGGCTTAAATAACCTATCTAACCATCAATACCCCTCTGTTATTTTTCTTTCGATAAAATAAAAACAAGCAAGAATAAGACTAATTTTTTTTATATTGGAATTTCTAAAACTGATGATAATATATACGCTAACAAAAGTTATTATACTGAAATATAAAGAAGAAAAGACAACACATTAATAAAAACGTTAAAAAAACGGATATCAGTTAAACTTTTTTTTTATAATTTAAAAAGAATACAACAAAGTAAAGTTTAAGAAGGAAAAAAACAGATATCTTTTTGATTTACATTTTTTTTATAAGTGCTCTAAGAATTCCTAAGAATAATTAAGAAATTAGATAAAGATACCACATAAATTCACCAGAATAAATTCCCAGATAAAATTGAGAAATTGGATGTTAGTATTGTTTCGATTTAAAAAAAAAGCAATACTTTTCTTAATTTTTTTTTTGAATTTTTGTATTTAGGTTTTATTACTTATTCTTTCAAGTTTTTCGATGTATTTTATTTCCTTCAAGTATATTTATTCATACATACATTATATATAAGTTAAAACAGCATTTACACGTATTCTTTAATATAATACATTGTTGTATACCGTATTCATGAAGATTAGAGGTATGTAATAGCATTTTCTCCGTCTTGTTCTTCAGGAAAAAAAAATAGGCAGGTAACACATAAAGCAATAAATTATAATTTCTAATCTTTTTAAAAAATAAGAGGTCAATTGAAACTTTTATTGCATCAATGGCATTTTAAAAGGATAAAATAAACATTTTACGAAATTTTCTCTTAATTATTAATATGCTTTTTAATTACATGATTGAATATTAATGATTTTACAAAATGAAGTATAGTTCTGTATCTGATGGTTTCCCAGTTATTACAACTTATATCGCGCAGCAATACTTCTGGTTCACTCTACTCAACCAATAACTAGTGAAGAAATCTTTTACCCATTAAGAAATTTTCAATTATTTCAAAACACTGTTCTACAAAAGTAAATTATTTTCTATAATTAATTAAAACTCTTTTTCGTCTAAATATAGATTTATCCTGTTAAAAGTTTTTTTTTTTTCAGATAAGGGGTCTCAGGGATGTTAAATTTCTCTAGAGGGCTGAAAATATAAACAATTTTCAAATAGGTATAATTCTTTTAAATTTAAGTTAAATATTTCGAA
>BMAV01024963.1:88572-114488 GCA_019973955.1 Trichonephila inaurata madagascariensis | reverse complement strand
TTTTGTACCATAAAATTCTAACAATTTTCAAGGACTTAACAAGTCATGCATTTCGCAGCCATTCTTGAAACATTTAAAAACGCAAAGAAAAAATTTCTTTTCATGATTTGAAAGTAATACATTCTGAATGAGAGTACATTGATCTCTTTAAGATAGCCGATTACTTGCGAAAACTTTAAAAAAAAAAAAAAAAAAAAAAAAATTGATTATTTTTTTTTTTTTTTTATTTTTATTTTTGTCATTTTAAGAATAAAAAACTAAAATTAAGAAGAAAAAAAATAAATTATTACTACTAAAATGGGAGAAAATGGGTAAAAATTGACAAAAAATGACATAAACAGGGCCCGCTCTGTACAAATTGTTAATGAACAAATTCTCAATTTTTCAACTTTGATGCATTACTTTGCTATTACTTTTTGAAATGACCTTCAGGATAAGAGATATTTTAATTTTTACAAAAACTAGAGCCCTTTATCTTAGCTATTATATGAAATTGCTTAAAAAAACAATGATTATATTCACATACAGAACTGTAAATTTTGTAATAAAACAGTGATTGATAAATCTGAGGGTTAAAACAATTCTACTGTTATACAGAACATACACCAAAAATTTCAGCAAATCATTTAAAAAACTTTTTGAGCAATCTCTGTCCCCGTTTGAGCTTTTCTAAAAAACACATTACGAGTAAAACGCATTTTAAAGTTTGACATCTTATGTAAAGTTATGACACTAAAACACTTGTAATTTTTGTTCCAGAGAATGGAAAATAAAAAGACTTGATATTTTTTATAAAGCTAAAATAAGATGACCTATAAAATAAAATCATAACAAAAATTTGTCAATTTTTTTAAAAGAATATCATGATTTTAGGGTAGTCGGATACCAAAATCAATGAAAAAATTTTAAAACATTACTAGTGTTAAAAAATTTCGTAAAGAACTTGTGTATCATCTAATAATCCTTGATGAATAAATGGCAATATGACCGCAATATTTGGAATTATTATCATAAGTACTTCGCAAAACGAGAGATATGTCGCCAAATATTTCCTCAACTGCCAACATATCGCGGCCATTTCTCTAATTTCGGAAAACCTCGTCTTCAGTTACAGGTCCAATCGAAACTGATAATTAACTGCCCACTGCCAGCAGGGGTACTTTGAAGCTGAACTATTAATTGTAGGCCCCTAAAATACTAGTTATCCTCTTGAATTACAAATCGAAACTCCGTAATGGCTCCATTAAAGGTAAGGGATAATGGACAGCCAATACATCACATTAATATCTCGCAAGAGGCATAAACATTTAAGTGGGATTGAATGCCCATAATCGTTTTCTTCACGATTCTCTTTTGAGTTCTTAACGTGAGTATTAAAAATATTTAGAGCGAGGATTATTAAACACTTCGGGTTATCCTGCAGCCAATTCCATGCTTATATTAAAGCCAGTTGGGGAAGACTCGATGAATTCCGTGGACCAGGAAAGGGAGGTCTAAATGTGATCGGTATATCTAAAGGGATAATCAGTAACAGTCTATTGCAGACACATAATAATTAATCACGACCAGAATAAGCTGGACAGTTTGACCCAACTGATTAAGTACTGTTTCGTGTATTTCCATATTCAGACTGACATATATAAGTATTGTTATTATTTCGAAGTGAGAGTCAGAAAAGATACGGCAATTTACTTTCAGAGTTCTTTTTTTGTGAAGTTATTTTCCACCTGAAGAGTTACTTTAGTTCTTAATATATCGTATTAATTAATTTGCGTTAAGGTATCCGACTACGTTCGGAACCGTGATTTTAAAAAAGTGCATAAATGGACAATTTTCATGATATTTAGTGTCACTTAGATTAGAACACATGTATAAAATTGTTTTAAGAACATTTTGACAAAGAAAAAAATATTTAAATATAATTTTTCGGCAAAAAATTAACTTAGAATAACCTTTTTTCAAAATGTTCTCCTTTTGTGACAAATGCTTCTATTATAATAATATTTTCCTTATATATAGCTCAGACCTCTGTACAGAAGCTCAACTACGATTTTTGAAAAATTCACACTATTTTCAGAGTTACAACCCATTCAAATAATTATCGGCGTTTTTTTCTTAAAATATCTCCCTTCTGTTGTGTCGTAAAACATGGATAAACCCACTTCTAAGTTATATATTTCAAAAATTCTATTTGAGCCTCTGTACAGAGATTTGAGCTATATACAGGCATAATATTATTATAATAGAAGCATTTTTCACAAAAGGAGAATATTTTGAAAATGGGTCATTCTATGTTCATTTTTTGTCAAAATATTGTACTTAAATAATTTTTTATTGTAACACTATTCTTAAAACAATTTTATAAACATTTTCTAATTTAAGTGACACTAAATATCATAAATATTATCCATTTACACGCTTTTGCAAAATCTCGGTTCCGAACGTAGTCGGATACTTTAAGCAATTTTTGAATTGGCATCTTTTAATTAGAAAACTAGCTGTATGAGTCGGAGTTTCACGGGCTTTTTCGAAGGTTCTACTTTTTCCATTTTTTTCCTTATCCGTTCGATGTCAGCATTTCTAGGTAATTTCTATATTTCAGTGTCTTTAACATTTTCTTTTTCTAATTCTCTTTTACTTCTTTCCCCCATCAAAAGAGAAACACAAAGTTAGTTTAAAGGTACAAAAGCAAATAAACATCAGGATTAATGTTCTTTTGAAATAGAACAAAAAGAGAAAAGCGTCTTAGAGAGAAGACATATAATCGATGGTATGAGAGAATTGATTGAGACATTTATGGCAATATGTAGCAAAAATCTTGAGGTGTTTCCCCCTCAACAAATTAAACAATAAGATGTACTAAAAACAAAGAGGGATAAAAACCACATAATTTTTTACGGGTTTTGTGGGGAGAACCTCACTCAACTCTCCCCCTCCGAAACAGATACTTAACAACATTTTAAAAGACAGTAACTTCGATTCGATGGGGGTATTTAACAAAACAAAATACTTGTTACAAGGACCATAATGAACAGAAATAATTTAAAATTCAACACAGGTGAGTAATATTATGAAATAAGAACTTCAAAACATATAAAAAGTCCTTTTTAAATAAAGCAAGCTCAGATTCAATAAAAAAAAACAATAAAATTTTCACTTTCTTCAAAACGAATAATAATAATAATAGTAATAATCAATGCATTAATGAATTAAAATACAAACTACGATGCAAGTACTACTTCTTAAAAGACGAGTTTTTGAAAAAATTTTAACATGAGCCAAAAAATAATAAGTTGTTTACAAATTAAAACGAACCATGAGCAATTAGGGAAGGATATTTTATAACTACTGTGCAAAAATGCTAAATAAAAAAAAGAGGAAGATGTTTCTTAATAATTACTGCTTGCTTATTATTGTCGAATCCCTAGAAACTCATTAAAAAGAAAACATGTCACTCTGTTTAAAAGAAAGTGTGACATATTTATAAAACTATAATAAGCCAAAAGTAAAGGCTATGTAGCCAGTTGGATTGAAATTTGTATCAGGTTGTGAAGTACGATCGATAATTATTCATAATCAGTGCCGTTCAAGGAATAGATTTTTACGGAAGAGTAAAATAAGAACATTTAAGGGGTGTCAGAAAGCTAAAATCTTATTTTTTTGTCAATTTGTGATTTTTACATTTTCAAATTGTATAGATTTTAACCTTTCTAAAAATACCTTACTTTAATAGCCCTGAAAACCTATTTTTAAATAATCGTTGAAACTGGGCCACGCCCATTTGAATGGCGAAAAATGTAAACAAAGTACTTCCTTTTTGCTAAAAAGCTTAAAGTCTGATATAAACCAAAACATGTATCTTTTATTGTAAATTGAGCCTTTTATTTTTTGATTTCCTAGTCCATTAGAAGTCTCACTGTATACATTAAAATCAATTTATCACAAAATGTAAATTTTGATGTTCGATGTACCTTTTCTGAGAAACTACTGTTTAGAAGTATGTAAATTTTTTATGTTATATTTATAATGAAGGTTAATATATACTGAAATGTTTTTTTTTTTGTAAAAAACTCAAAATTTATTTTTTACAATTTTTTTTTGTGAAAAATGGGTTAAATTTCACTATGTTTGATAAAATATTTTATAAATTACGAAGAAATTCAAAATGAGCTAAAAGCTCATTTCTGTATAATGAGAAAGGTGTACTTTAATTGTATGAAAAATTTCAGAGATGTACATATAACACATTTTGAAAAAAGGTACATCGAAAACAGCCAATTTAACGCTGCCAGTATATATAGAGAGAGAGGTTTCCAACTCTCCTTAAAGAGAATAAATACCATCGAAATAAAGTTGGTTTTCATACTAAAAATGGACTCTATGTTATAATTAACATTATATTTATCACAAGGCTTTACATAAACAAGACGTTCGTTAACTTTTTTCGACGAGGAAAGACTGTCCCATTTTTTAAAAAACATCTAAGGTTGCAAGGTTCTCTCTTCCAAGCCGAGAGATATGGGAGGTAGGGAATGAAGACTAGCCATGCCCAAAATTACTCAATTTATTTGTCACAAAATCAACAACACAAGTTCATGCAGTCTAAGTTAAGAGATGCACCCAATTAAACCAATACGTAGGTAAATACCAAGGTACGCAAAGTAGGAGAGATTTTAGATATCAGTACATTTACTTTATGTTCGAATATACTACTTTTATAGCTATCTATTCTCTGGTAACCAATTGTTGCTTTAATAATTACAATTATCAAGTATCTGCGTTACACTATCAATTTGATTAATCACTGATCCATTAGTAATCTATCCTACTTCTCTCACTTTCTCTCTCTTTAGCTTGAAAGCTTAGACTATGTATAGTAGACCTAATTTACATAATCACGTTCTTTTCTTCAGAGGGTTGGTTGCAAATAAAATAGTTTTAAAGGACCAAAGATTTCCCAAGAAGACTTGTTAATCGGAAAGACGCGGATAGAGCCGTCACAAGGTCATAAAACAATTTACATAAATTAGTGTAATTATTAATAATAATACTCATATACAACAAAGTAGCAGTATTAAAAAGTATGCAATTTTTTTGCAGCTATCTATCCGCATATTAACACTAAATTGGGCCAAATTTTTTCGGTTTTAGAAATTTTCTTTCAGCAATTATTCATAATTTTATTCATTTAATTTTTCATCTTCATAAGCAAACCTTAATAAATGGAAAACATATTATAAATTTCCATTTGTGTGTGTGAAAAACAATAAGTATTCCTTGAAGTTAGATATTTGTAAAAATTCAGATATGATAGGGGAATTGAAAATCATAGTAAAACGAGCATCTCTCCCTTTTGTCTTATCAAAAGAATAGCCGGTTGATATGAGACACTCAGCATGCCATGGAAACGGAGATATCCTTCGAGATTTAATCAATATAATTTAAGAAAATCTTGTTTCAATGTAAGCAAACTTGCATTCATAAATAAAACTGACACTTTCAAATTTGAATTATGATGTTACAAAACGTAAGCAGACACTTTTGTGGACTGTAGTTGAGAGAAAAACACGAATTTTTGAGCAAATACATGATTTAAACCAGGGGTGTCAAATTCGGGGTTCACGGGCCACATGCGGCCCTCAACGAACATTTATGCGGCCCAGCCAATATATCGGCACACAATAATGCATAGTAAAAATTTTTTTAAAAAAATTCTCCTAAAATTGGAAAAATAGTATCAGAGAAGCGATGTCAAGTGTCAGGATGTAAACGCTAAATTTTTCTTGTTCTCTTATATATGTTTATTATAATTGAGAGAAACTTACCCCTGAAGTTGCTCCCTCACCGTCTTGCCTACCTAAGAGTGTGGTAGGAGTAAAAGCAGAGCCAGAAACTTCCATTATAACAATTATTTATTTTAGTTAAGCACACGAATCAACAACAGTTTAATCTTTAAATGAATGTCCTAGGAGTGATAGGGAGAAAGCTATAAACATTAAGCGAACAAGCGCAAGTAACCAATTTAACTTAACCTAATCTATCGTTGGCTACAAATCCCCAATATACTAATTTAACACAGAGGCAAACACCACTCTTAATCTTAAGCTGCGAAAATCAACTTTCCTTTATCTTACCTGCTTGGCGAATGTAACAGCTTCTCAGCTTCTTCTTCCTACAATTACAAAACTCTGACTTTATATAGTCGAACTAATCTACATATCAAGATTTCTTCTTGAGAGGGATGGCTGTGAATTAAACGCGAATGCTAGCCCACAGATTCCCCAAGAGGATTAATGTAAAGATCGCGTTAAGATCCGTCACATAATGTATTATCTGAAATAAAGCAACATTTCTATGAATATTGATTTTTTTGCGGCCCACCAAAATTCAAACCTTATTTCTTTGGCCCATGTTAGTCTTTGAGTTTGACATTCCTGATTTAAACTAATTAGCATCAGTCTAATGCCAACCAAATCTCTTTAACTGAATCACGGTTTATGTTTCTACGAAGAAAGTACGGATTGGGAAGCTTTTGGAGCTTTCGGTCTGTTGGAAACAAACACGCAATTTAGCAAAGAAGCTTGAAAAGAAAACAAATGTGAGCTAAGAGCTTCAAATCCATCAAAGTACTTCGAGTAAAACTCTGGAGACCTACAAACCTGAACATATTGACAACGAACAAATACAAATGCTTGGAGGTTCTCATATCTCAGATAAGGATGGTGATCAATTCGAGCCTCTTATGTGGCATCAATAAAACACAAACAAACAAAACGTGGCAAAAGAGAATTCAACATAAAAGTAACTCCACTGACCAGTGGTCGCTATGGAGTCTCTGATCCAACAAAAACTTCTATCATGTCATTTGTCCTTCAAGATTATAGTACGCTAAATTATGTGATATTTTTGAAAGCGCCATTTTAAATTTTATCCGTAATAACCAAACGGTGGAACATCATGTCAATCTTGTGATTGAAGCATGGCGAAAAATGTGTGTTGTGTTGAAGCAAGAAACAGCATTTTCGGAACGATTTTTCTATCAACATCCATGATTTCCGAATTTTCTCAATAATTTAACATTAAAGTACATTAATTCTTTTGGATAAAAATAATGGATACTTTTGTAAACTGTGCTTAGTAATAGATCCACGCAAAGTGATAAAAAATATTCGAAATTTAAAAACATGTTTCTTGTTCAATAAATTTTGTTTATTATCGGTGGAAATGTAAAACTGAGTAAAATCACAAACTATTGATAATTTTTTTAATAAAAAATAATAAAAAAAAATTTTTTTTAGCTTTTGCTGGAGCAATAAATATTTTGAAATTATAAACTTTAACATTTTTCCTGTTTCTCGTATTCCATACTTTAAATGTAGAACAGTAGCATTACGACATTGCTGTGTTAAATAACATTAATGACTATGAATAAATACATTTCTCTAGTTTTTTCAAAACTTACAGTGTGTTGCATGTTCGCAAGACTTTCATTTAAATTTTTATCGCAATTTCTCTTAGCTAAGGGAAAGGCAGTTTTTCCAGGATATAGCGATCGAAGAGAAAAAAATTGACAAAATCTAATGCACACACAAGTGCGATTTTTCTATTCTCAAGCGAATTCCAGTTGATAATTGCTAATTTAAATTTGTCCACTTTTAAAATCGCCTGTATTTAAAAGATCACCCAGTTACACAAGAAATAAAATAGTATTCATTCAAGGTCATACAGAGAAACTATGGTAACAAACTACAATTACAGATAACTCGCACCTATACTTTCAAGCTGCAATTTTTAGTTTTTGGTATATTCGCTGTGTAACACGCACCCCCCCTTTTTTACGAAGTAACCTGAAATGTATGTGCGCAATGCTCTTATGTTTTGAAGTCAATTGTTCGAGGTATTATTCCAAGCTTTAGAAGAAAATAGTTTACTTCTAGAACAACCCTTTAAGTTCATAGGGAAGAAAGGATATTTCAAGGAACAGTTTTTTATATATGTAGAAGTCTAATTTTTTTCTATGCTCATTTTTGTTTCTTTTTAAAGCTGTCATTTTTATACCCGCCGTATAACGCGCATCCCTAAATTTGGGTCTCATTTTTTGTGTTAAAAGTGCGCATTATAAGCCGGATTTTTTAATGTACATATATATAGTTTATGTTACATAATTTTTTAATTTTATTATTATAGATTAATATAAATGTTAGGGTCAACACAGATTCCTTTTATGTATGAGAATTATTATTTTTTACTCTTTTACATAGTTTGACTGAAGAACTCACATTTTCCTTAAACACACAACGTTTAACAACTCGTAGAAATATTTAATTAATCGTAGTTTGATACTCGTAAAGTCCTTTAAGATACACTTTTCATACTTCTGTTATTTTTTTCTGCCCCGTTAAAACCTTTTCAAGATATTCAATAAATTTAATTAATTTTTTTTCATAAGTTTTATATATTTTTTAGCCAGAATCCTTCTGAAAATACAACTTATAAGTATGTACTTAAAGAGCGAGTAATGTGTAAGAGCGAATTTTTGAAGAAGAGGCTATATTAAAAAACTGTACCAAAATTCATTCGGGTTTTTTCTAAAAAAATCGTGGTAATGATAAAAACACTTCGATAGATGCAAATTAAAAAGTTGTTGAAGCGAGAAACTTTAAGAATATTCAGAATTTTGAGGAGCAAAACAAAAATATTGCTATCGAATTTTTTTTTCTGTCAGAGTAACTACGTAGTCAGGGAAAAAAAGCACGAATCTTTTGCATACTTAAAATATAGGCTCCAAAGCATCTTAAATTTTTTTTTATTCATAAGTTTTCACTTCATAATCTTTTTTAAAGTAATTAAAAAATAGTATTTGCAACTAGAAATTTATGGGGAAAAAATGTTTTGATTTTTACCAGCATCACAGTTTGAAACTGCACTAGGGATTTTGGGAACGAATCGCGAAATTTTAAACTTCAAAACAAATGGCGATGACATGAGAGTGTGAGAAATGTGTGAGGTTCTCTCATTCTCGCCTAGAGATGTGGGAGGAAAGGAAGGATGAGTAGCTATATCCGAAAACACCCAATTTATTTATCACACTATCAACAACACAATTTCAAGCTATCTTAAATAAGAGATGTGCCCAATCGTAACAATATGTGGATAAATAACGAGGTACGCGAAGCATGAGAAGACTTTAAATACTTATGAACTTACTCCAGGTTCGAATCTCCTTTCTAAGCTATCTAAGCTCTAGTTAATCTTTAGTGATGAATCGTCACTTTAATAATTACAATTTGTAAATATCTGCGGAACTCTATCAATTTGATTAATATCTGATACGCTGGTAATCTATCCTATCTCTCTCACTTTCTCTCCTTAAAGCTTGAAATCCTAGACTGTATATAGCATACCTAATTTAAATAATCACGTTTTCTTCTTCAGAGGGTTCGTTGGAAATAAAATAGTTTTCAAAAACCAAAGATTTCCCAATAGGACATATTATTAGAAAAGACGCGTATGGAGCCGTCACAACAGCTTGTACCTCAGTCTTCAAACTTCTCCGCCGATGTGAAACTCGACGGATTTAACGTCCTTCAGCCCCTCAGTAGTCACGGATGGTGGCATGGATATTCGTGGCTAGCGTGATATGAGTTCTGAGTCCTACTGCCCTTGTAAACCCGCAGTGTAGAGAGGTTGATACACTCTGGCCAAAAGTATCCGGACATCCAGTGGTATGGACAGAGCGTACTGAGGCACATATCAATATGATGATGGTCCCTCTTTTGCATGGATGACAGCCTGCACACGTTTGGGAAGACTTTTCTCCAATTTTTGATAGGTGACCATAGGAATTGCCTTCCAGGCTTCCATCACAGCTGAAATGAGTGCTTGCAGTGAGGACGGTCGATTTGGCTGGCTGCGTAATCTGTGCTCTAATTCGTCCCAAAGGTATTCTGTGGGATTTAGATCGGGGCTCTGAGAAGGCCAGTCCAGTGTTTGAACACCCATTTCGTCAAACCACGTCTGTGCAAGCCTCGATGTGTGAATGGAGCAGTTTTATCCTGCTGGAAGAGAAATGGGCCTTCCCCGAAATATTGCTATAGAGTTGGGAGTGCAGCATTGTCCAGAATGTCCACATATATCTCAGAGTTCATGTTTCCAATCAGAAACTTAACAGTTGGTACAATGCAGTCAATAAAGAAACGTTTTCCGGTCATCCGCCAAACCCAGATGCGTCCATCTGACTGCCAGACTGTAAAGCGAGATTCATCACTCCAAAGAACAGTTTTCCACATGTCCACAGTCCAATGACGGTGAGCCATTGCAATCGATGCTTCGCATTCTGTGGAGTGATGTTTGGCTTGTGAGCGGCTGCACGACCATGGAATCCCAAGTTTTTTAACTCTAAACTGACAGTCCTGCTGCTAACACTAATTCCTGATGAACTTTGAAACTCCTGAGAAATTTCCACCAACGAGGACTTGCGATTTTGTTTCACTACCCTTTTCAGAGTTCTGCGGCTGCGTTCACCAAGTATTTTCGGCCTACCGGTTCGTTTTTCTGCAGTTTCACTGCCTCGACGTTTCCACTTCACAATTACATCACTCACAGTGGATTTAGGCTTCTGTAGAATGTCCGCAATTTCACGAACTGATTTCTCACAAAGGTGACATCCCACTATACTGCCACGATCAAACTCACTACGCTCCTTTGACTTACTCAATGCCTCACAAACGCATAAATACAATCTGACAAACCACTACCAACACTTTTATAGCTTTCAATTACGTATCAAATTGCGTCACTCACCAGAACCACTTTTTTAAGGGGTGTCCGGATACTTTTGGCCAGATAGTGTATATCGAGACTGAAAGAGAATATATATATATATATATATATATATATATATATATATATATGCGGCCGTGTGATATCTATATAAACTAGTGCTAAACATCACGCACGCGAAGCTGATCATTTTGGTGTGATCGATCAAGTACACGCGTTCGGAACGGAAGGTACTCAGATCGAATCTTCCTTCCTTCGTATATATATATCTTGTTCACACAAATTTTCAATCGTTAATAAAATACTTTCTATTCATCCATTCAAATGCACTTTTTTAAACTTGTAGTGGCTGACACTTGATGTTAATATAGTTTTTTCAAATATTATTTCATTAAATAAATTAAAAAAATTAATAGATAGTAACAAACAAAAATGGTTGTCCAACACCCTATATATAGAAAGAAAAATGGGAAATTGCAAGGAAAATCGCTTTCTCTTTTGCCACTGAATAGTGTGATTCCGTCATATGTATAAACATATTTATATTAATTGTAATTATTTAATAAAAAGTAACTAAAATAAAAATTTTCTTTGTTGACCTAAGTAGGAATTGACTTATTATTTTTTTACTTTTGATTTACATTACTTCGTAATCAGAATTATTGCGGATGGAAGATATCATTTTTCGTAAAATAATTGTGTAATACTGTAAGAAATTCTTATTAGATACTTTGAAAAAAAATACACATACATAAAAAAAAAGTCATGACTCTTTTTTTGTTTCATAACTCACTGTAACTCAGCACTAACGCAATACAATTTCAGCAAAGCAAAACCAACCTCGTCCCTCGCATTCCTAAAGACATTATTAAGGGAAAATAGGACAATTTCGCTCTCTGGCATATCTGAAAAATCTCCTGAATTATAAGCAGCCTCGCGAGCTGAAAACTTAATGAACATTATAAGGAGAAAGACACCGGAGCGGTAATGGCATTCATGAATAAGAAGGAAAAAAAAAGCAGCCCTCATCAACGAACTAAGGCTTCTGGCCATTTGCATCTGCTGTCGTTCAAGACGCACTCTTCATTTATTAGTGAATCGAAGCGATGCTAAGAGAAAGGGAGCGCGATGAATAGATAACTAAGTAACAAATATTGCAAGCGAATCGTCCCAATGATACAAATCTGTATCACTGGGAAGTCAGTCACGCATTGAAATCCATGGCAAACATTTATTTATGCGAGAAGACAAGAGGCCGTTTCCATTAGCGAAGCAAATGCATTCGTAAATGAAGGTAAGGCAAGGACTATCGGTTTCACGGAGTGAATAAGAATTTCCTCCAGAACAAGGCTTCGGGCATGTGACTCGGATAGCAAAATTGTTTCCTTTCATTCGCTTCCTGAATAATAGATGGGATATTTCGGTAGGAGGAAGATTAAGATTCACTTTTAGATAGATCTCTGCTGTTGGTTCGTGATGACGTCTTGCAGGTGTTTTGAAAGCATTTCCGAGACTATCAGTTGTTAATTACGTCGGTATGAAGAGAGTATTTCCGAGTCTAAAATTTAATATTTTTTTCAAATATAAGCACATAATTGTACGTAAATGTGATAAAAACAGGCAATACGAATGAAAAAAAAAAGGGTTTTTTTTCAAAGTCAACAAACAAGTCTTAGGTCAACAAAGAAAACTTTTGCTTTAGTTAATTAAATTTATTTAATAAAGTAATATTTGAAAAAAACTGCAACAACACCAAATATCACCCACTAAAAGTTTGAAAAAATACACTTGAATCCAAGAGAAAATTTGTTAGAAAAACTTACTGGGGCCATCTGTTGGTGCTAGTTCTAACTTCGTCAGAAATAACGCAGAATAAATTTAAAATTAAAAAGAAACTTAATTAATGAATTAATATTTGAAAAAACTATTAACACATCAAGTATCCTCCACTGCAAGTTTAAAAAATGTATTTGAACTTCAGTGGATGAATAAAAAGTATTTTATTAATGATCGAAAATTTGAACGATACATGTATATATCATTGAAAAATGAACTCAAAAATTTAGAAGTTAGATTCATTTAGGAGAAATGCAATGAATTAAAATTGGATGACACACATTATATAATAACACAGTAAAATATGTAAATAAACTAAAACACCTTTTTCATACCCACAGTGTGTTTTCATATTTCACTTGGAGTTGTATCATTAAAGTTGTTTGATTTGGTTTAATTTATAATATTGCCTTTTTTATGCTTTTTCAGTTTTTTAAAAGTATTATTTCAATTCAGCTACAAAAAAGACATGTTGTGAAACGGGCTGATATAATTTAAATTTGTCGAGACTCAAAATATTCACATTGGCATGGTGTGGAAGTTTGGAGAGTAAGATGCCAGAGCTAAGATATCATCCTCGATTTTGGTACAGAATTTCGAAGTCCGTCACCAGTGCGACGTTTGTAAAAAATCAATGTAAGAATCGAGTTGAGCTCGCACTCGCAGTTTTATTCCAAAATGGTCCATTCATGATCTATCAGCGACTCACCCACTCATTCCACAAGAGATGAACTGTTAGACTTACAGACTTGAAGTTTGGCAGGCACGTTCCTATCATTAGGTAGAGATCTGCTAAGAACAGGTCTTGCGGCAATGAACTACCAAGGGGAATTAAGGGGACATTAGATACAAAGAAAATTCCAGTATTTGAACTTTTAGACCTACAGACTTGGAAAATCGCCAAATATATTGCTTCGGTATGAATGGGTTTTTCGGAAATTGACTCACAAGAAGGGTTGCGCGGGGAGACGAAGGAGTTATACATATAAAAAAATTTTAATTTATGAACAATTAGATTAATAAACTTGGAATTCTAGAAGCATGATTTTTTTTGTGGCTGTTATGTAGAAACATGGGACTTGCCGAAATGAATTCCGAGCTGAGTATTACAGGGGGTGTAAAAACCAAACATACCTCTGTTTTAGAAACTTAAGTCCTGAAAACAAATCAATAGCTGAGATCTACAAGAATAGTTTTCAATACAACTGAAAGAGCTTAATGTTAGGACTTAGATAACAATAACCTTAAGGTATTCGACTATGTTCGGAACCGTGATTTTGCAAAAGCGTATAAATGGATAATATTTATGATATTTAATGTCACTTAGATTAGAAAATGTATATAAAACTGTTTTAAGAATTGTATTACAATAAAAAAAATTATTTAAGTACAATATTTTGACAAAAAATGAACATTGAATGACCCATTTTCAAAATATTCTCCTTTTGTGAAAAATGCTTCTGTTTTAATAATATTTTGTCTGTATATAACTCAGACTTCTGTACAGAGGCTCAATTAGATTTGTTGAAATATATAAGTTAGAAGTGGATTTATCCATAATTTACTGCAACAGAGGGGAGATATTTTAAGACAAAAAATGCCAATAATTGTTTCAATTGGTGGTAACTCTGAAAATAATGTGAATTTTTCAAAATTCATAGTTGAGCCTCTGTACAGAGGTCTGAGATATATACAGGCAAAATAATATTATCATAGATGCATTTTTCACAAAAGGAGAACATTTTGAAAAAAAGGATATTCTAAGTTAATTTTTTGCCGAAATATTGTATTTAAATAAATTTTTTTTTGTCAAAATGTCCTTAAAACAAATTTATACATGTATTCTAATCTAAGGGACACTAAATATCACGAAAATTACCCATTTATACGCTTTTTTAAAATCACGGTTCCGAACGTAGCCGGATACCTTAAAAAAGAATAGAACAAAAGAAAAGAATGATTTTACAATATCATGAAATATCCAGTAAAACGGGTGGGTAACAGTTAGTGTTCTATAGAGGGTGGAACTCAGTCCATCCACATATAAATCCACAAAGGGTTTCTTTCTGATTGGAGCTGTGATTATCTCCCATGTCGGACAGCTCAGTTCGAGAATGACCATTTGATGCTAAGCCGCGATTTGATCCGGAGTATAAACGTTGAACAGTTGAGAGAGTTTACTCTTCAACTTTTAAGACTAGTTTTTCTCCGTAAAGGGCTTTATTTCTTTCTTTAGGTTATTCTATCCTTTTTTTTTATGCGATATCTATTCATGTATTTACTACTGCGTTCTTTTCCATCTGTGTTTAAAATGCATTATAGAAAGAGTACGATAAGTTGAATACTATATACTGGCTTTTTTTCTTGGAGTTTTATACACATATGACTTTTCTTTTCCATTGGATATTCTCAAAGCTTTAATGTAGAAAAAGGATAAATAATATATTTATATCTCTTCACGCTCATACACATTCAATACTTTCTATATTTGTCAGCTACTCTTGTATTGGGTTAGGAGACTCTGTGAATAGATGTTTACAGGAAGTTCCATACGGAGAAAATGGCGGTTTTTCCTACAAATTCGTGACAAAAATGCATTCTGTATTCACTAGCAAATTTTTTTCGTCTATACAGTCTTACAAAAAAAAAGTTAGTTCAAATAATACATCTTTCTTTTTTAAAATATCAACATTTTTATCTGCTTATAGAGCAGTAAATATATTTTGTGACATTTATATATTTTTCAAAATATACTGCGAGTTAAAGAAAATGCTCTCGTGCCTTTATCTTAAAAGTCTATAAAACGAAATGGTGATGATTACAATCTGCAAAGCATTTACTCTCCTATATTTATTCATGCCGTAAAGGGAAACGGGGCATTTATTTTTTCTGACACGAGTTTCTAACGGTATCGTTTCATTATAAGTTTTCACCGGGGGATAAGGGCTTTTCTTTTGCAAATCTCAATAACTTATTTTCTTATCTCTGGAAAGGTTTCACATAATGGAAGAACAACGAATCTTCCCACTCTCAATTTAGCAGAGATAAAATTACACCAATAAATTATAAGATAGAAAATGAACAAAATAAAACTTGCATTTGTAATGGTAAACTTATTTATCCCAAATATGCTTTTGGACTAATTTCCCGCATGCTTGCTTTTCTTTTTTATCAAATAAAATCCTAGAATTGTGAGTTAATTTGAGAGAAAAGATTAAAGAATTGATATTATTAGGATTATAAACCTCTAAAGTTGCTATTTTTTTATGTATTTCTCAACGAAAAGCCACGAGTTTAAAACATAAATATCGTACATAAAACACTTTGATTATTGATGAATATTTAAGTTTAGCTTTTTTCAAGGAATTTTATTTTGTTTCTATTGATTTCATTTTTATTATAATGAATATTTTCATCAAATGGGGTTTACAGACACGTCAAACTAATGTCCCTCGAGGCTTCCTGCCTTAACCAGTTCAATAATATTCCAATTCACTTAATCAATGTGCTCTGTCATTTCGCGAGAACTTATTGGAAACTCTAGCGGCGTCTGGTAGCAATATGCTCTTTTCCTAAGAACTTGTGATTTTGACCACTTTAATATTAAGAAACGTTTGCATGTTAGGGATATCCTATCGAGAGTTAAGGAAATTACCTCATTTTTTGGACTACTTTGAAAGTACGAAAATAATTGTTTCGTCAAGCGTGACAATTCATTCAATTTCATTTATAATGTGTGTGGATTTTTTTTAGACAATAAACATAATTTTCATTCTTTTTGCGGAGTTCGTGAGTGTGGGGGAGAGGGTTTAGGGCAGAGGTACCAGCCAATCTACCAATAGGATTCAGTGTGTCACTCAGTAGGACATTTTTGAAACAATTCGATTCCTGCGATAATGCACACAGAATAAGGTAGTAGGGATAAGTAATACAGATGCATTTACAGTCTTATTATCTAATAGTTTTGCATCATTTAAAGATATTTTTTTACATAAAAATAAACAGCATTACATGTAACCTTATCTTCAACATAAATAGAAAAATTAAAATTGTACATATATTACGTACTCTTAAACATATTAATTAAAAAAAGAAACAGGCAACATAAAATATAAGTATTTTCCTTCATTATTGTTAAATAAAAAGATAAATGAGAAAATTTTAATGTGAGCCTAGTACATGCACCGCTCTAAAGTCAGACGTTTACCTTGTGACTTTCAATTTGACACGATTCTGAGTATTTAGTTGTTAAGTAATTTTTTTGCAGACTCGAAATATTTTTCATATGAGGAAAGATTTGTTCATATAGATATGTGGAACCAAAAGAGGAAAGCAGAATACATGCAATTTTCTCTCTTCAAACAATTAAATCTCTCCAGCAACGACATTAAATAATTTACAACATAGTTAAAGTTTATCTTAAGACTTATCTTTCAGATTTTTTCGTAATTCCATCAATGTTCATAATTCTGAAGATAAAAGTCAAATAAGGTCCATTACAAATTATCAACTTATTTATCCACTCAAAATTGACAAATTTAGGGCGTAAAAGCCAATTCTGGCTAAACAGTGCTTAATCTTTCACTGGAAGTTAGAAAAATAAAACAAGAAATAACTTTTGTCTTTTATATCATTTCCTTAATAAAAACTTTCATATTACCTATATGTTACAGCTATGCATATAAATATTTAAGTACATAAAATAAAATTTATATAAATTTAAAGTACTATGTCTCTCTCAGTGAAAAGTTTTCTTACCAGCGATAAAAATTGATAACCATATCTATACTGTTCCCATTCCATTTTCCATAAGAGAATCTCTATTCCATATAATTTTTTTCAAGCGTATTTATTAGAAACAAGTAATATAAAAAAATTTTAAGTCAATTCTTACTTAGATCAACAAAGAAAAATTTTATTTTAGCTATTTTTTATTAAATAGTTACAATTAATATAAATATGTATATTCATATGATAGAATCACGACATTAAGTGGTGATTAATTTTTATTAATTATCATTAAAGTATCGTATTGTCATCCAAGACAATCGTGTATATAAAATTTCACTTCAATTGAATGCTTTAAAACTTGAGAAAAAAAAAACATTTCAAGTTTTGACACAAGTCGCCAAAAGGGTCGCTAAGTCGCCAAAAGTGATGCCAACGTGGATGTATTTGTAATTCTTTAAATAATTAGTTTTCATGAATTAATTTTTATTAATTGTAATTAAATTATTATACTGTCATCCAAAATAATCATGTATATAAAATTTCAGCTCAATCGAGCGCTTTAAAACGTATTTTATTAACGATTGAAAATTCCACCAAGATAAACAAATAAATAAACAAATAAATAAAGAGTGTGAGCTATTAGTAGGAATTTCAAAAAATGTACAGAGAGTTTTGTTAACATAGTATAGCACAAATCCTATAATACTTTTCAATATTCAAATATTATTATTTTACAACTTTTATCACATAAAATTACCATCAGATTTAACGTACACTACCTTAATATTTTGATTGTAAGCAATCAGTTCAGAACTGTTTATTATTTTAAAAAAATAGGTTTTGAGTTAATGAATCTTTGAATTAATTAAATGGAACATCTTTACTAAATACAATTTAAGCTTAAATGGAACAAAAACAAGTTTCTGGAAAAGTTAATTTAAAAAGTTTATAAGAGATGCATAACTTTTCGGAAATTTGATGTCTATTAATAAAAAAAATACAAAAATATCAGGCTCAAAATAATGAAAACTCAATCGAATGTTCTATAATTTCATTTGTGGCAGCGAGTAAAGAGGGGTCATGGTCGCGAACTCGTGGCTGGCGTTATTTCTTCCTAGATATAGATTCAAGGTTTTACGGTTCTTATTTTTTAGAAGAAAGTGAACGTTAAATCTGTCGAGGTTCAAAATCTTCCCGTAGACACGGTGTGGAAGTAGGGTGAGTGTGTGTGATATGCCTTTACAGGTATCGTCCTTGTCACTTGACCGAGGTTCAAAATAAAAGAGGTCCGTCAAGAATAGCCTTCAAGAAGATTTGACACATGTGGTGTCAATAAACAAGAAATCTAAAACCTTTTTGATAGTGAATATTACTTAGTTTTATGTGCATAGTAAAACATATAATTTGCATGCAACTCTATAGATTACTATGCAAAAACTGGAACATTAATAATAATGATGTTTAGTATTTTTCTGGTAAAAGAAAAAAAAAAGCAGTGCAAAAATATGTGGACGAGTTATTAAATGACAAATGAGAATAAAATATTCAAACTAAGACATCTTTCGGAAAAAATTTGGTATGCATAGAAAACTTTAAATTCATTTCAATTTACAACGTTATCTCTTTTCTTTTCGAAAAAGTTCATTTGATGTTGCAAACGGTGGTCATTAAAAAGCTATTGAATGACACAAAGGTGCCTGTAACCGTTAAAAGAAACGTGCAATGACAAGTTTTAAAAGACCTTCTTTGAATACTGACTGAATATGTCGTTTTACGTTTTATCACGAACCGAATTCTTCAGAAAAAAAAAATTTTTTTTGAAGGTTTTTTGACAGCAATTAAAATGATGATGATTTATGTGAAATGGAAAGAATTTTTTGTCTTTGGCGAAGTTTTGGGCTCCAGATGAAAAGGTTCGTGACGTTTTGTATCGATTTAAGAGCGAGAAAAGACATTTTGCACAATGTCAATTATTTCAATAACTATACCATATAGTTATTTTGTTTATTATCAGTTTATGCAGTCTACTATAGAGGATTTCTCTATGTTAAAAAGAAGTTATTGAACTTTTATCTACAATAATTTATATGTTTGTTTAAACCGGTGTCCATAGTGTTTTTTGGCACTGGGATAAACTGGTTAAATTTTTGTCTCCGACATCGATATATCTCGAATGATTGATTGTGTATTTACGTCACATTTTCAGGGACAACATGAGGACTATTGACGATGCATGTATTAATTTTAAACCACGTTTGAGTGAAGAGGATGATATCTGAGATGGAACCTCCCTCTCCAAGCTATCACACCACTCCAACGTGAGAACTTTGAGCCTCAGAACACCAGGATACAACCCATAACTCTACAAAAGCAAATCCGGTCAAAAGTATGATAACGTAACCCCTCGTCTACTGTGACTATTCTATCTGTATATGTCGAAACACATATAAATAATTGTTTTATAACTTTCAGTATATGTTTTCTACTATTCTGTCTTTCTTTATATAATGGTTTCCATTTTGGCAGCTATACCTTTGCAGACGCAGCTAGTTTCCATGTGTGAGAGCCATTTTACTGGCATCACCAACTAGTAGCGGCTCCCACTACCATATTTTTGATGCTCGAATTTATTTAATTCAATCTCTCGTCGGATGCTATTGCCTTGAATTTATTCTGCCGAGAGTCCTCGAGCCAAATTGATACTCAAGGAATCTTTTACATGTCACCTAATCATACGACATGCAAGCCTACGATATTCGAATCCAGAAAATTTGTCGACTCCAGCCGGGATCGAACCCGCAACTTTGGACTTAAGAGGTGGGCACATTACCTCTAAGTTAAGGAGTCAACTGTGTGTGTGTGTGATTGGTTATTATTATTTTACATAAATTGTACTTCGCTTAGGATCTATTTCTTAAAGTTTTTAAGGTATCCGACTACGTTCGCAATCGTGATTTAAAAAAAAGCGTATAACTGGATAATTTTCATTATATTGGGTGTCACTTGGATTAGAATACATGTATAAAATGGTTTTAAGAATATTAGTAGAATAAAAAAAATATTTAAATGTAATATTTTTTGGCAAAAAATGAACTTGGAATTACCTGTTTTCAAAACAGTCTCCTTTTATAAAAAAATGTTTCTATAATAATAATATTTTGCTTATATAAAGCAAAGGTTTCTCTAGAGGGCCTGAACATGGAGTTTTATAAAATTCACATTATTTTCAAAGTTATAATTATCGGTGTTTTTTCGCTTGAAATTTCTCCACTTTGCTGTATTAAAATATGGTTAAATCCACTTCTAAGTAATATATTTCAAAACTCCTAGTTTAAGCTCTGTACTAGACTCTGTCTTAGCTATGAATAGGCAAAATATTATTATTATAGAAGCATTTTCCAAATGTTTTGAAAAGAGGTAATTCTATGTTCATTTTTTGCCAAAATATTGCATCTAAATAATTTTTTACTGTAAATATATTCTTAAAACAATTTTATACATCTGTTCTAATCTAAGTAAGACTAAATGTCAAAAAAATTATCCACATTTATACGCTTTTGCATAATAACAGTTCCGAACGTAGTCGGTTACCTTAAGATACATCGTTAAGATGTATGTATCCTAATAAAATTGAAATCAAAAATCATATAGTATGAATCCTTCATACGAAAAATTTCCTCAGATACCATAACTAAACAAATTTAAATTAGTCTCACTCAACGCTCTCAAGAATTCTACCAATCTATTTACTGATATGTAAATAAATGAACCGAAGAGTTCTTACGACATTTTATTTTCTATCTTCCTATAGAAATACTCTTGCCCATTTAATAAATTTTGATTTAAAAAATACACAGTACCTTTATATTGCCAAGAAGAAAAAAAAAAAGAACACTAAAACAGATATTTAGATAACAGAGTCATTCATTATACTCGCTTCTTTATCTGAAAATAAGAACAAGTTTTGTACATAAGGATTTCTCCTTCACTGTAAATGTAGCCGTATTTTATTATTAACGGGATTTTTACATCTGGAAATGGATTGAAAGCGATTTTCACTCAGACGACAGTCCGTATTTCCATTACGGCAGAGAGACACAATGCATTCTTTCTTTTCTATTCTAATTATTTGATTCTAATGTGATGTAAAAAGAATAGATAATGGCGAACATGAAGAACTTCTCTTTGTTTTTATTAATTATGCAGCTTTTGTTTAGAGATTGACATGATCTGATATGAAAATTATGGCCGCAGCTAACATTCTTCATTCTTCTGGAATTATTATTTTTCTCACAATAATTAAGATCAGAAGATATAAACATTCCTTTTTTTTTTAAATGTTTAAGAAAAGATGAAATAGAATTGAAACTTACTGTGCCCCATTGGTATTTAATTAGGCTATATCGCTCGGTCTGGAACTTTAATCATTTTAAAAATATTCTTAATAGTTTTCTTTTTTGATTAAAATTAGAGATACCGAGAAGAGACGACTCGTATTTTTTAATTACGTTTCTCTGTTGCGAAAATAAAAGTTTGGCGAATATTACTTTTAGCTCTCGCCAAAACAAGTTTGAATTTTCACAAAACATGCTGAAATATTCGTGAAAATTAATTAAAAATTTTAATAACGGACGCCAGTAGTTTTTTTTTAATGATAAAAACAGATGATTCATTTTAAAGTAAACTTTTAAGAGATTTGTAGTAAACCAATTTGTATGCATCAGAAAAGTGAAAAAATATTAAAATATGCAATTTCTAACAGCTTCAATAATTAAAGGGAACACATTGCTCTAAAAATGACCAAAATATATCGATTTTTTTATTACATCATCTTAATTTTGTGACTTTTTTAAGTATGTTTACAAAATTTCGTAACTCTAACTACATTATTCAACCAGTTTTTAAACATTTTTTTAACAGTATCTCGAAGCAAAAACCGTAAATAGAACACGTGACGTCAGTATTTAGTTCTTTCATTTATTTTACTACTTTTTAAATGGCTTTTTTCTCGGTTGTTTATTTTTCTTGAAAATTGTGTATTTAAAATTCTAAGACTTTTTTTTATATTGGATACAAAATTTTGAAATTTTTTCTGATTGTTATTATGTATAACATGTTTGATAATCGTGTGCATGGAATAAGGATTGATGTGATAAATTATTTTTTTTTAACTTATCGATATTGTTGATTTTTTAAACTATTTTTTATAGTGTCCGACACGAAAAAAGTATAAAATTAAAAGTGTCCGACGACATACCGATCCCGTGCACAGAGCTGTGAGTAACACATCTAAGCACTTAAGACTGTTTTAGGCCCTGGGCTCAGTGAAGATTTTTTGAGACCTTGGGCCCCTATGAAAAAATGATCCTTAAACGTAGACAGTATATAGCATGTGTAACATCTTGTCTAGCAGCTGTGGTCGGCTTTTCTTTTTGTAGAAATGATCATCACACGTGCATCCTACAGCTGCAAGTCAGGAGTTGTTGCGTGGTCTGCCTTGGACTTTCCCGCAAACCTTTGATCTTGAGGACCCCTTATTCCCGCTGACCAGAAGGATGTGACGGGATGCTGCCCCGAGCAGAGGGTGATGATGCTCTGAACTTTCCAGTGAGCGGTCGCCGAAAGGGATCCCTCCTCTCACAAACAACTGTTTTGAACTCTAATAATCTTTTAATAAGTTTAATAACATCAATGTATAATTCTGTAAAAATAATAGCTGTGACGTAAATAAACTCAATATTTAAATTAATGAATATCACGCTACCGTTATTTATATCAAACGTCACACATGCATTGCCAAATACTCGTTCAAATGATAATTTGAAACAAATAAATATGCATGACTCCCAATCTCAAAAACTCTAGGCAGAAACCGAATAGACCAATGGCCACATTTCGACTAAATGAGTTGAATGATTGTTTATAGAACTAGGCCTAGGCCTATATATGTAAAAAGTTAATCACATGATAATACAGTCTTGCCACTTTTGTCAGCTGACATGCAGTTTGCAATTCCCTGTTTTCCGGAGAATATGCACGCGTGAATAATATTTAACCATTAAAATTATCGGGATCATGATCTTATTAAGACAGAGTCTAGAACAAAGCGAGACCCCACCAAGGGTGAGGCCCTCGGCCTGGGTCCAGTTGAACCATGGCTTAAGACGTCCCTGCATCTAAGAATATTTGAAAGAAAAATTGTCCAAAAGCATTAAAAATTGTAGAAGTAGCAGAAATTTTAAAATATGTAAATATACTTTTTAAAAATTTAAAGTTTTAAATAATTGTTTGTTTAAAAATGGTATTTTTCTTCTGAAATGTGTATTTCATGCATTTTCAAATAGGGTCCACGTAAACATTTTTATATAAATGCATAAATAAAAAAAAAAATTCTTTACACGGTACCATTTTCTTTACAGAGTTACGTCTAAAAATTTTACAAAATTAACTTCATATTTAAAATGAATGAATTAGAGAAAAATATTAACAGTGTGTGTTACCAAAATATGTAACAACAAGTAATATATGTAAAAACTTTTTTAAAGTCAATTCCTATTTAGGTAAAAAAAAAATTATATTTTAGTTACTTTTTATTAAATAATTACAATTAATATAAATATGTATATACATATGACAGAATAACACTATTAAGTGGCAAAATAGAAAGCGATTTTCCTTTCTATATACATGGTGTTGTACTATTATTTTTGTGTTTGTTACTATTTATTCATTCATAAATCACACACATTCTCCAAAATTAGGCCACCCCAGATAGGATTCGAACCCACGACCTTCGGAATAGAAGTCCAGCGCGCTATTTATAGCGCTACAGGGACACAACGAGTGACTTTCTTTTATATATTTGGTGTTACACTATTATTTTTGTTACTATTTATTCATTAATTAAGTTTAACTAACGTATTAAAATTCGAAAAAACTGTATTAACATCAAGTGTCCTCCACTACAAGTTTAAAAAAAATGTGTTTGAACTAGAATGGAGGAATAGAAAATATTTTATTAACGATTGAATATATGAACAAGATATATAGTACATATATAGGGAGATTGTAAACTCTAATAGTAGGAATTGGAAAAACTAAAACTAAAAATTCACACAAGTCCAATATATTCTATGAGATATATCATAACACCCCTACATTTAATCAAGTGATAAGTTATATCATTAAATACCATTACTGTTGCTTAGGGATTGCTCCTTGTGTATTATTAACGGCTTCAACACTTGTAGTCAATGTCATCTTCTGGTGAATAGGCTTAAATGAGGGCTGCTTAGTTGTCACACCTGATGCTGGCCTCCCAGGAGGTTGCGTGGGATAGTGGTGAGGATAATGAGGCAGCTTGTTCGACTAACAGCAAATCCAAGTAATTGTAAAGTGACATGGACCCTGACAGTATTTGTCATTGGGTAGTTGCCATTCCCATGTTACACGAGACGTGATGTAGAATAAGGGAAATGCTGACATGTATTGCGTTTCACCGCGGATGCAAAGCCGTTCGTATCATTATTCATGAAGAAATTAAATTAATTTAATTACAAAATAAACCAACGTTACAGTGAGAAGCAAACTTTTAAGTTATTATCGAAAGACCTACAATTTCAATCGACATATAAGGTTAACTTTTTCTCTGTATTTTCTTATATAATACCTTCAAAAATGATTTTCTTTATTGAACTTATATGCTTGATTTAGAAACAAGTAATATAAAAAAAATATTTTTTAAGTCTCAGTTCCTACTTATATCAACAAAGAAAATTTTTATTTTTGCTACTTTTTATTAAATAGTTACAATTAATATAAATATGTATATACATAGGACAGAATCACAACATTAAGTGGTAATTAATTTTTATTAATTATCATTAAATTATCGTATTGTCATCCAAAACAATCGGGTATATAAAATTTCAGTTCAACCAAATGCTTTAAAACGTGAGGAAAAAAATCCCTTAAGGTTTTGACCCAAGTCGCTAAAAATAAAACTAACGTGGTTGTATCTGTAATTCTTTAAATAATTAGTTTCAGTCAATTAATTTTAATTAATTATATTTAAGTTATCGTATTTTTACCCAAAACAGTAGTGCATAGAAAATTTCTGCTCAAATGAACGCTTTAAAATGTGAGAAATAAACCTTTTTAAGTTTTGACACAGGTTGCCAAAAATAATACCAACGTGGCTGTGTGTGTGTATTTGTAATTCTTTAAATAATTAGTTTTAATCAATTAATTTTCATTAATTATAATTAAATTAATGTATTGTCATCCAAAATAATCATGTATATAAAATTTCACCTCAATGGAGCACTTTAAAATGTATTTTACTAACGATTGAAAATTTCACGAATATAAATAAATAAATATATAGAGAGTGTGAGCTAATAGTAGGAATTGAAAAATATGTCACACCGTGCATGTAATCCCAGTGAATCCATTGATGAAATATAAGTAATAGTAATAAAATAACATTTAGTTAAGTATGAAGTTGTGACATTATCCTGAATGAAATTATCATTATCAGCAAACTATTATTCTTTGCATATAGCATT
>BMAV01024963.1:71413-88172 GCA_019973955.1 Trichonephila inaurata madagascariensis | reverse complement strand
AGAAATGATTTAAATACATACAATCAACATAAGATAACCAGTATTAAAATTTACTTTTGTTAGTATATAATCAGCGTGTTTTTTTAAAGTCTTTTCTGGACTATATTTGGTTAATCTGCCGAAGCTCCTCCGTGCCATCTCAACGCCCCCTAATTTTCCCTGGCTATTTTACTGCCCCCCCCCGAAAGCCTCAAACACCGAAAAGGGGGCATTATCGCCCATGTTGAAAAGCTATGGGTTATCTAAATGGGCATTGGCTTGTAGATTTAATGCATATTTTCTGGTGGAATTGGTTGTCATACACATTCCAACCGGCGGGTTTGATCGGTGCCATCCAGGGACGGTCGGAATGAATGAATGAATGAATATTAACGTCGCACTGTTCGGCTACACGAGGGCTTTTGGCGACGGACCTCGTAATTTTGAACCATGGTCAAGTGATGAGGACGACACCTGAGCTGGCACCCCCTCTCATAACTACCACACCACACCAACGGGAGGACGTTTGAGCTCTCGACAGATTTAACATACATCACTTCCCTACATCTCGGGTCTTTAATGGTACTGGGCTCGAACTCGTGACAAACCAGCCACGATCACGATACCTTGGCCAATAGGTTACCTCGGTAATCCAGGGACGGTCGAAGTCGAATGCTCATCCGAGATAAAACGCGCTCTATTGAGGACAGATCTCGCGATTACGCCTGGAGGAAAGTGTTGGAGAAACATTATGTTGACCAGTCTTCTTCCTTTATTCCAATTGCATGAGCTCTCTCAAATGGTAATACCTCCCATGGCTTGGCATGGATACAGTATATCTGGGTCAATTTTGATTTGATTTAAACTTACGTCGCGCTATAAAACAACGCGAGGGCTATCGGTGACGGACCTCGTTATTTTGAATCATGGTTAAGTGAAAAGGAAGACACTTGAAGAAGTGCGACGGCTCTATCCGAGACCTTCTCACTAACAAATCTTCTTGGGAATATTTGGTCCTTAAAAACTATTTTATTCAAACGCTCCCTCTAAAGAAGAGAACGTGAACATATAAATTAAGACTACTATATAAAGTCTAGGCTTTCAAGTTAGAAAGAGAGAGATAGAGTAGGCTGTTAGCGGTGCAGTGATTAATCAAACTTAAAGTGTAACGCAGATAATTAGTATTTGATAATTGTAGTAATTAAGGTGACGATTTATCACTAGAGATTGAATATAGATTAGATAGCTAGGAAGGCATTGTACTTGAGCTGAATTAAGTGTTACTGGTAAAAGTCTTCTCATACCTCGCGTACCTCGACAATTATCTACATATTGCTTTAATTGGGTACATCTCTTGGTTTTGATTGATCGAATGTGTTGTTGTTTGTGTTGCAAATAAACTAAGTGATTTTGAGCATGGCTAGTTTTCCTTCCCTTTCTCCCACATCTCGAGGCGTGGAGGCAAGATCCTTACAGATGTACTCAACTCTCTCAACTTTTATACCACACTAACGTGAGCACTTTGATCCAACACATATTTCACGTGCATCAGTACTAGATCAGGGGTACTAGGTTCCCAATCTGCGACTCGACTACGCCGTGCACGAGTTCGCGACAGGATCACTCGGGTACCGCGGTAACTCCACTTGGGTCGTTGGAGCAACGTGGAAGTCATGCCTTAGCATTCGAATGTTCTCTGTTTTATAAACCATCCGGATGCTCCGTTACAGTGACCTAGAGATCCAAATAATTTGTTAATGGCTGTCAAAAGTTATCCAGATATGACGAAATTGCGTATAATACTTCAGTGAGAGTAGTTTCTTATGTTATAGAGTATATATTACATATATAATTATCTAACAACTATTTCTCGTATAGTAAAACAAGGATAAATTTATTGCAGCAACATCTTTCGATATTATTGTATAAGATATCAGTATAATCCATTTGCTGGATTTGTAGCATTTCTCAGAATTTTTGCATTTAGGACATCTAATACACTTTTTATTTTAAAGGAAAATAATGTTAAAAAAGACACTGAGAGATCGAATAATATAAGTATGGACCAAAAAATTATCACTGTGACTATTATATTCGGCATGAAACACATCAATGAGAAAAGTAGAATAATACTTAATTTAATGTATATTAAATGTTAAAAAAACCATTTAGAACAGTTATTTTTGGATGGAGAATTCATTAAAAAGCTCTCCCAAATACTAAAATGCAGTTGATGTAAGAATATGTAACCATTCCATTCCTAAAGCAATGGCGTTTTAATTGAATAAATACCGTAACAGCATTTCGCAAATGAGATATTTGTTTATTGAGTTACATTTTTACTTATTTTCAACGCTGTGCTCCATAACGAAATAAGCATATAATTATATCATTAATAAATGTTAAGCCATTACTATTTCGATTTGAGCATCGATGGAAAAGTCCTTAAACAAAATGTTTTTAACTGCTCTTCACTTAATCTGCTCATTTCAGCAAAACATGGAATAACATAATTGAAACACAAGCATTTATGCTTGATTAAAAAGGATGCACATTTTTTTTTCTCTTTTGCCTATCCCTTTTAATGACATAATTCTTTTTATGTTTCTGTGAAGCACACTCAATCGATAATTATATCTGCACTGGTCTGTTACAGAGACATTTCGATTTGCATATTTAGTAATTAAGTAGTGGCCTCTTTATAAAGATGAAAGTAAAAGAGGCAAATATTTCCTTTCTTATCCTTTTCCTGTACTTTTACTTCAAAGGGGGCTCTGAGAGAGGTTTTTTTATGGCTCCGTTTGCAAGAGGGGACGTACTCGTGAAGTTAACGGTAACCGTAAATTAGAAAACTGAAATGCAGTCAATATATACCTTTTTTACTACATAATTAAATTCCTTTCACTGTGATTAAACTTTTTTTCTTTTTTTGTTGGCGAAAGAGAAATTAGAATTGTCATCTAATGGATCCGAACGAATCCTTCGGTGAATTAAATTTGACAATTGGAATAGAACAACAAAAAAACGTATTGGTACTATTGAAAAAAAGTTTTTTTTTTGTTCTTCGTATCTTTTCTTCCTTTATTGTTAATTTTTTTTTTATAAGTAATGAAATATTAAGGAATTGGAGACCATAATTGGAATAAAACTACAATTCAAACACTTTCCATTGTTTTCAGTTTAAAAATGAAAAGATCTTGGAAAATTATTTCTTTTTGTATCCGTCAAACTCATTAGTACAAAGGATTTATTGGCAGAAGCAAAGACGTACTCAAGCATATTATTAAAGTTGCACAAGTTGTTTTTTTCTTTTTGCTCTTTGTATATTGGTAGATAACATTAAAAAAATAAGATTGAAAAAATTTAATTAATGATGCAATAAAAGTAAGAATGAAGTTTAATTTCAAACATAGAAAAAAAGTATCCCGTGGCATTTTAATCATGGCTCAAGTGAACTTCAACAGGTGTAAAAATTTATTAATTAAACATGTTCTTTAAAATTAATTAGAAATAAATAGAATATATGTGCAAATTTTAATTCTTCAGTTAATCAATTTTTTTGTTAAATAAACGAGTCATCAAATTATTTTTATAAAAGAATACTTATTACTAACATAATTATAGTTTTCTTTCATCTAAATATAATTATATCGCTCAGTCGCTCGCTATAAAACATGATAATCCCAAAATATATGGTAACGTAATTAACTGACTGACTTACATCAAAGTTTTATCTTCAATAAGGACGGATAGTGAAAAAAATTACTTATCAAATTAAGAGCATAAACAGAAACCTTTAGTTAGTTATATGGTAATGTTAAATAAACAAAGAGCTTTTTTTCTTTCTGTTGTGTTTGTGTATGTGTGGATGTGGGTTATTTATGTTAAAACACTTAATGAGCAATTAAGTGAGTTTCTTCACCACAAATGGTGGCTGACATAAAGTGTTTCAATTTAATTTGCTCTTACAAGCAGCAGGATAGATGGGTGTTGGTAAAGAGTTTCTTAATAAAAAAATAGTCTGTATTTTATCCGTAACTAGAAAACAAAGGGAAGAGGAAAAAGAAAGCCAAAAAGCTTAAAGTTCTTATCAAGGTTACGACTCAAATTAAGGATTGTTTTTGGAATGACAAATAAATACTTAATGCAAAAGATAAATCTTATCCATTTGTATGTAAATAACATTGAAAAAATTATAACATTACGGACTGAGATATGTATATGAAAGGGGGTTTTTTTTGTTTGTTTTATTGCTTGAGCAAAAGTTTTTCCTTTAGCGTTAGAAGAAATAATAAAAAATATTTATTTAACCATCTTTATATATAAAAAACATTTAGAACTAAATTTCCTTTTAATATCAAATAGAAGCCTGTCATAGCCTATAATTATTAATATCAATTGATAGAGGAGGATCAATTACAACAATAACGAAAGCATTCTTATAATTACGTAATGATAAAACCAAAAGAAAAATGGCACCAATGAAACAAAAAAATGAATGGTAAGAATAATACGTACTAAGTTATTTTGATTTTATTTATTTAAAAAAATAGCTTTTTGCTAGTATTACATAGCGCGGTATTGAAGGTACAATTTAGAAGCAAGTAAAATCCCAATGAGTTTATAAAAATAAGAGTGCGAGAGCTGTATCAGGAACTTCAAAAAAATTTTATGTTCAGAAAGTCTTGTATATATATATATATAATAGAAGTTAATATAAAATCTAGACTAACTCTTACTGTGGCGAACATAATCTCTCTCTCTCTATATAAATAGATGTTTGTATATATGATCTCGCTTCACTCCAACTCCGTTCAACCGATCAATATGAAAATATTGGCATGCATATCTATTCTTTTGTGGAGAAGGCTTTTGTGCTATCCTCTTTGTTGCAGCTTCCTGCCAGATGGCGCTACAGCATATCAAATTATGCACCGTTCAATCAATCATCAAATTGCCAACATGGTCGCTGAAAAATGATGCCAACTTGGCTCTATCGCTAACATTTCGTAATGTTTCCATTGATCCACGATTATTGTGTAAGGAACGGCATTGCTTGTGAATATTACAATTTTAACAAAAAATAAATAGAACTGAAAGTAATATTAACATATTAAACATCCAGATATAAATTATTTATACTATTTTAAGCTTTCATTACACAAATTGTGTAGGTGGTGGTGTTTTAGGAACTTAGGAAGGTGTTTTCAAAAATCGACCCACAAGAGAGTTGTCATAAATAAAAAAAAGTTTTTTTAAAATTTTTTTTTATCAGCTATTAGATCTACAGACTTAAAATTTAACAGATATGGCTTTTTCGTTCAAAACAGATATGAAAAGGTTTTTTTTTTTTTGTTTAATTTGCAATTCACATAAAATTAATCCATTAACAACTTTTTATCTTTCAATCTGTATTGTTTAATTTTTCAATTCACCCTTGCGAAGAACGGGTACACCAGCTAGTGAACATATATGATGTAAACATGAGCAAATAAAAATACATTTTGTTAATACAAGGTGAAAAAAGGTGAGAACATGGGAGTTCTTTAAGGCTTCATTATTGTTTTAAAGTTCCGAGTGAAATGAAAGTTTGCATAATGATAGGCCGAAAAATCAATTATATGTTTAAAAGTATTAACGGTAAAATACGGCGTTTAACACAAAAACAAGTAATATATATATAAAAAAAAATTAAGTCAATTCCTACTTAGATCAAAGAAAATTTTTATTTTAGCTACTTTTTATTAAACAGTTACAATTAATATAAATATGTATATACATAGGACAGAATCACACAACATTAAGTGATAATTAACTTTTATTAATTATCATTAAAGTATCGTATTGTCATCCAAAACAATCGCCAAAAGGGTCGCTAAGTCGTCAGAAATGATGCCAACATTGCTGTGTATTTGTAATTTTTTAAATAATTAGTTTTAATCAATTAATTTTTATTAATTATAATTAAATTATTGTATTGCCATCCAAAATAATCATGAAGATAAAATTTCAGCTCAATTGAGTGCTTTAAAATGTATTTTATTAAAGATTAAAAATTCCAAGATAAATAAAATAAATATAGAGAGAGTGTGAGAGTTAAAAGTAGGAATTGAAATTAAGGTCGAAATGAACGGGTGCGCGTTATACGCCGGGTATAAAAATGAGAAATAATGAGAAAAAGACTGATAAACTCTGATGACTCACGTGAGATGCGGTGACAATAATAATCCATCAAGAATATATAACTTACCTGAAAAGAAAAGAAAATACGATTAATTTGAATGTTATATAATATAAAATCAAACATAACAATCGCATTTTTAAAGAAAACGTAAGACAATCTCTTAAATATGCTAAAATTACGTATGAAATGTATTCAAATATATCTTGGAACATACACACACATTATATATAAATACCGTAAAATCCGACGCATAACGCGCACTTCTAATACAAAAAAAATGAGTTTGAAACATTCGGGTGCGTGTTGTACGCCTGGTATAAAAACGATAGTTTTAAAAAAAATTAAAAAAAAAAAAAAATGACATAGAAAAAAATTAGGCTTCTACATATATTGAAATACTGTTTACTTAAAAGAAATGAGACATTTCTTATGAACTTAAAGGGTTGTAGTTCTAGAAGTATACTATTTTTTTCTGAAATTTGGAATAATACCTCGAATAAATGATTTCAAAACATTAGAGCATTGCGAGTATACATTTCAGGTTTTTTCGTAAAAAAAGAGGTGCGCATTATACGGTGATTAAACCTCAAAATTAAAAATTGTAGCTTGAAAGTATAGCTGCGCATTATACGCCAGATTTTACGGTACTTATTATTATTTTTTTTAATTAAATCCCAACAGAGATGAACTTATATTTTACATCATGGTTGTACAATAAGTATGAATCGTAATTTAAAACTTTCCGATAAACGAAGATTAATTATTGTTCTTTTAACCGTTATAATGTTTTGTCCCATCATTACGATAATTAAATGTGTAATTCAGTAAATTTAAACTAAGTTATAATGTTTTTATAATTATTTTTATTGTGATATTACATATGGCTAATTTATGAAAAGAGAAACTGTAAACTGTATATTTCTGTGTAAAATGCAAAAATTTTGGGAACTTTTTTAAAGTAATTTCGGTTCATTCGGATCCACAAATTCTGGACAAAACGCATTTTAAGAAAACTTTTTTTTTTACCTTTTTCGTTAGGCATGTGCACAAATGATACTAATTTTTAAAAACTTTTTGAATGTTTAGAATGGAATTTTTATTCTAAAAAAAGGAGGAAAATAGTTGCACGAATGCTTCAAATTAACCATCAGAATCCGAGTTTCCGAATAGTTCACAAAATTCTCGTTCATACAACACGATGTCTGATAGCAAATGATTATCACGCTATGAGTTTTGTCCCCAAGGCATGAAACATAGGTCGACGATCACATGCCGTATACACAGCTTTATTTTCTCGCTCATTTTACAATATATATATATAAATAGCACAGTGAACAAGAAAACTAATGACTGGAAAAAATATGTTAGATTCAGGTAGGGTTATAGAAATAAACTCAAACATTGTTGTTAGCATTTTACTTTATAGCAATTCTATGGGAAAATATAGCACCCCTCTTTATTGCCTAGCAACACTTTCGTCCTAATGCTGATATGTTTGAAAATTAAAAGAACTTCCTCTTTTTTCCAATTTGGCCTGTGAGAGGTCCTCACCTCTCTCTTGGGCACATAGATATGTAAGAGGTAGGGAAGAAACACTCGCCATAATCCCATCAATCTATTTATTGATCACACAAAATAACGACACAATTTCAATTAATAACAGAAAGAGAATGTCTCGGTGCTAACCGCGAAAGTGGAAGAACGGTGAAATACGCGAATAATTAGGAGACTATCAAACTCGATCCTTACTTTATATAGGATCTAATCTATTATCCGATTTAATCTAATATTAATTTAATCTCAGTGATCAATCGTCACTTAACATCATTCTCCTAATAAATATTTAATCACAATAATTCAATAATGATACCTGTCTGTAACAATCTCATCTGACTTCTGGTTTACATCCACTCCTACTCTCTACTAGTTAGAAAACCACGAATATATATGGTAAAATTAATTTACATATCACAATTTCGTCTTCAGAAGGGTTGGTTGTGAATAACGCGAATTGATAGCCCAAAGATTTCCCAAGAGGGTTAGAGGAGGGTACGCGAATGGATCCGTCCCGAGCCTACATAGGGGTTTTGAACTTCGGGGAAACTTTTGAAGAAAAAACGCATTATGTACAGATCGGCTTATGCACGATGCATGTTTTCTTTAAAAGACATAATTTTAAGGTAACCGACTACGTTCGGAACCGTGATTTTAAAAAAGCGCATAAATGGATAATTTTCATGATATTTAGTGTCACTTAGATTAGAATATGTATAAATTTTTCTAAAGACATTATTACAAAAATAATTTATTTAAAAACGAACTTTTGGCAAACAATTAACTTAGAATAACCTTTTTTCAAAACGTTCTCCTTTTATAATAAATGCTTCTCTATAATAATAATATTTAGTGTATGTGTGTGTTTGATTAGATAAAGTAAAGACTTCTCCAGAGAGTCTGAACTAGGATTTTTGAAAAATTCACATTATTTTCAGAGTTACCACCAATTAAAATAATTATCGGCATTGTTTTCTTAAAATTTCTCCCCTATGTTGTAGTAAAATATGGATAATTCCACTTCTAAGTTATATGTTTCAAAAATTCTAGTTCAGCCTTTGTACAGAGGTCTGAGCTATAGACAGGCAAAATATTATTATAATAGAAGCATTTTTCATAAAAGGAGAATGTTTTGAAAATTGGTTATTCTATGTTTATTTTTTCTTAAAATATTGCACTTAAATAATTTTTTATTGTAATAATATTCTTAAAACAATTTTGCATACGTTTTCTAATCTAAGTGACACTAAATATCATAAATATTATCCATTTATACGCTTTTGTAAAATCACCGTTCTGAACGTAGTCGGATACCTTAATGTTACTTTATAATTGTTTGTATAGGTCGATTATTATTATTAATTTCGGTAAATATAATTATTATGTACGAAAGAGACTGGAAATCAATCTCAAGATTGAATCTGATTATAGGCCAAAAGATTACAGTGTAAAAGATGCATGGTGGAATTCAAAAGACCCTACGTATATCATGGAAAGTACCTCCATTGCATGGAAATTGGAAGCTTGAAGAAAAGTTGGAGGAAAAAAAATAGAAAGAGAAGAGAGATCCTTCTTTTTTTCAATTACACTCCACGAAGTAAATTCCCTTGATCCAGGGTCGCAAAAAGGAGAAAGTACCAATCGATCCCACCCCTGTTCAATCAGGAAGACATTCCTTTCCGTACCTCGAACGGAGACGAATCCCTCCACCTTTTGTTTTCTGTCAACAATCACGGGCATTAATCTTAACCCCAGAGAGCTCGAAACTAACTTTCTTTTCCCTTCAATCTCATTGAAACAAACTAGTCGGAAAGGAGAGGATCCTTTGAAAAGTTTCCACCCCAACTACAAAATGAATAACAGTTGTGCTGCTCCGACAGAATAAATGTACTCCATGAAATTCTATTTGAATTTGTCTGATACTGTATCCTCTCATTTCAACAGAAGGAATATATCAAGTTCTTATAAATGGCAATGTCACTGTTTATGTGAGGCATAAATTTAACTTAGCTTATCGGGATAAGCCTTATCTTCTTCTATATACGTAAAACTTGAAAAAAAAAGAGAACACGCAGTGACTCATAGATTAATGTGTGGTGAAATATTCAAGATATCTTCATTCACAATTTTCTTTAAGAGTACAAGGATCTCTTTTGAAATATATGGAACGCCGGAAGGTTGAATTGTAATTCGATGTGAAAGAATTTATTTTAAGGAAATAAAGTGATATTTCTTTAAGAGATTTACGGCGGGAATTTAATTCAATTTAAACAGAGATAAAAATGAACAACGCGAAAGAGCAGATTTCGGATTTGAAGCCTTCGCTATATATTTCAATCAATGCATTACTTAAATCAGGTTAGATTTCTTTAGAACGGATAAAAAAAAAAATCGATGTTTTCTTAAAGCCTTCCATCTGCCGTTTTGAATTCGTGGATGTTATGTTAATCCTGAGGACATTTTGTTTTCATTTCTCAAACATGTACTAGTGTATCGACTTGAATGAGATAAGATGTATTCGAAAGAGTAACAAATAATGAAGCTTTCTCTGGAATTAAAAATTTCCTCCAATTTCTGAAAATATTTCTGAATATTTCTTAAAGACTTTTTGAAAACCCACAAATTAATCATTAAAATAGATGAAAAGACTTTTTCAGAAACTGTAGGAAAAGTTTAATTCCAGATAAATAAAGTAAAAAATAATAAAAGTAAAAAAACTACATTACTCTTGCTCTTTCATATGCACTGTATTGCAGTCTAATAAATGCACTAATCTAGGCTTAAGAAAAAAAAGTATATTGCTCAAAAAAATTAGAAGAGTTTATGGCTCTTACGAAATTACGCGACTATTTCTACTAACAACTGACGTAAAACAAAACATCTGTAGTCTAAAATGTTACAAAAAAAGAGAAGAAGAAAATTTCATCTGTAAATCAACGTTTATAACACCAAAATTCACAATAAAGAGAGAGAGAGAAATATGTAGAAGTCATGACTTTCTAATCCCCCCCCCTTTTTTTTTAATTGTAACAAGCGATTGTTCATTGGCTTTGTTTTGAGAAAAGATGATTTTAAAATGCAATAACATCATTTCCCGGAATAATTAGTTAAACGAATAATCGTAAGTCATGAAATTAGGGAAACAAAAAAAGTAAATTCCAAGAAACAAGGAATGACATATGTCGAACACGATGATATATGAACATCAGTTGTAATAGAACGGCAAGTTCGTCCCGTTCTATCACAACTAATAGAACTCTTGAGAATAGCTCGTCAAAATAAACAATGCTACTCAGCTGCAATAACAGCTCCTTTTGGCAACAGAAAAAAGTATTGTACCAAACTTTCCAAAATAGACTCTTCATCAGGGTGGTCTCTATACATGTGGGTCAATGTGGTGTATATTCTGTTTACCTCAAAACACTATGCAGTCCAAGGAAGACGGGTTGCCGAACATACAGATTGGATGATATGTGATTAGAGTCAGGTGCTGCTTACAGACGAATACCGATTCAGTCTGAAGGTGGCACTTGACGTGTTCTGGTATGGAGGAAGAGGAGCACAAGAAATAACCCAACGTTCGTTCTTGAAGAATAAACAGAACAAAACAGGTAAGTTAATGGCTATAATCAGCATAGATGGGCGTTACAGACCTGCATGTGGCAATTTGAAGATCTAAAGGTACGCGTACTAGACAATTAGACTTTATGTACCTAACACTACATCCATGTGTCATTTCATTCTGTATACTCTTTAAGTGGTCACAAGTGGTTTCTCTAAAGTATATTGACACGACTTAAATAAAACACAACTCTTTGGACTGCGTTAATCTCTTTGTTTCACACAGACTATATAAAAACTGTTACACTAAAAAGAGGCGTGGCGGTAACCATGTCACAAATTTTTTCCACCAGCTAGATTTCTGAGATGTTTGCATCCTGCAAACTCTCATATTCCCGACTTGAACCTTTAAGGGTTCAACAAAACAAAGCTGAAATTAAACATAGAGTGAAAAAAGAAGAAAATATGATATATTAAATGAATTTATAAATTCATAATAGTCAATACTAATATGATTAAAAACTGTACACACAAAGGAGGTGTGGCTGAAACCACGTCACAAATCGTTTCCATCAGTTAGATTTCTGAAATTTTTGCATTCTGCCCGTAACACATTCTGTGTAAAAGTATCATAATACCAGACCACACTCACTTGTGGAGAACACATTTGAAGTTGATACAATACAGAATATGGAGAAACAAACATGTTTTCCTGATTTAAACACGATCGAACATGTATGGAACACACTGACGAAGCATAGCAGCTAGAACAATGCCTCCGTTTAAGGTCTGTCCTTGTTGAATAGTGTAATAGTTTCCCCAAAGTCTCTTATATAGATAACCTCTTTTCATTTATGATGAACAAGAATACAGCTGTCTTAGCTGCACACTTCGCTGTTAGTGGGGACCACACGTACTAACTACACACTAAACATCCTTTTCGAACGATATTTTTTTTTGTTATTTACAAGTAGTCAAACTGTTGCTTTTTGAAGTATATTTTCATGTTTTTTATTTATCAAATGCCAGGCCATTGACCTGGCATTTGATAGGTCATTAGGCAACGAACTCTCCAATATTTCTTCACAATACAGTCCAAACTCTTAAGTGCAGAGCACACGTCTAGATGAGGAGCGCCCATGACTTGTCCAGAAGCACACAAAACACAAAAGGGGGAGTCAGTCAGATTAAAATGATGCAAATGAGCACAAAGGCGTGTGTGTGTGTCTCTAGTGAATAATCTAAACTCAGCCACAGCATCAGCACGAGGAGAGTCCGAGACACAGGTTTTATTAGCACCCTCCATGATTTATTTTTGGCAGCACTGGTAGCAGCATCTCGAAAGCATTTTTTAAAAATCCTAATGATTTCATGTTTTGCTGAGTGAAGAGGCAGGTCTCTAGTAGATCTTTGGAGAATATCCCAGCCTATTTTTACTAAAAGGTCTGCCGTTTCATTTCCCCAAAGGCCACAATGGGAAGGCACCTACTGGAAGACAACCTTTTTCTCATGTTTTCATGTTATTTCCATTGTTTTACAGAGTTAAAAAAAAAAGCTCCCATATAAACTTTTTGGAGTCTTTTTTTCGATATTGGTATGTAGTATCCATCTTTTATGACCATGTATCTCGCAATTGTTTTCTTCATTTCTTTGATTTGCCTCCTAATTTTTTTGAACAATGAATAATTTCCGTCGGAAGAATTAAGTTCTCGAATTAAAAATGTCCAGTAGAAGGAATTATATATGACAAATTCTACCGTGAGTATGTGCCTTTCACTGCTAGATGTAACATATTTATAAAGCATTGCTATTGACGTTTCTACAGCATTATAAAAACAAAAGAGTTTTTAGTTTCATAATGTACAAATTGAAATAATTTATTCATTTATTTTTACTACATTTACCAAATGAAATTAATTTACTACTATTTCGGTTTATCAAGAATTTGCTTTTAGTAGTGTGTTATAAATTATAAAAAAAAATCTCTCTCTCTTTGATGAGAAAGAAAACATTTTTACCGATTAATTCATAAGTAATTCAGTCATCCTGAGAAATTCTCTTAGAACTACGTCATTACTCTATTGATATAAATAGAAAATAATACTAATTTATTAAAAGAACAACTCTGATTTTATATTTTAAGTATTAGGCTACGACAACTGCTTAAATTACTGAACATCTAGCATTCCATATTGCGATTTCATTTCTTCCAAATTCATAGATAAGAGAGTTCAATGGGCCCTTTCATGAATGAGAAGCTATCTTTCAACAAGAAAGTTCCGGTATTTTTACACAAGTCGTAAGAAACAACATAAGCTCTAGTGGAAATGGTCACTCAAAGACTGATAGTGGACTCGTCGACCTTTATGATTCTACGCATGCGTCAAATGAACTTTTAAAATGTCGAAATAGAGTAAAAAAATGCGGGAAAATATTTATTGATTTTTTTAATGAAATGCAAAAATTTAGAAAGTTTAAACTAATAAATTAAAATGAGATTCAGTATAATACGAGCTGGTATAAAATATGTAATAAAATGATAGAAATAACAAAATAGATTCTGTATAATCGAAAGCTGGGATAAAATATATAATAAAGTAATTTGTGTGTTTTTTTATGTTTATTATTTAAATAATGTATGAATGCAATTAATTTCAGTATTCTTCTTAAAAAATACAGTCAATGCTTTTAATATAATTTATTTTGAAAATGTTAAGAGGATTTGATCATAAAGAGATTTTCTTTCTACTTTTTGTTGAACAATTACCTTAAAGTAATGTAGAGAATTTAATGAATATAACTTTAAGCTACTTTGCGCTACGTAGTACATTTCTCTACATGTATATTTTCCTTTCTTTCTATTTTTCTACTTGGATTTGTAAAAGAGATGATTTTTTTACATAACTGACGCTATAGCCTGTGTAGGTCATGATCCTTAACTTGTGACCTTCATTCTTTCAATCAAATCGTGGATCCCTGGTCAAGTGACGAGGACGGCACTTAATATGGCACCCCCTCTCCTAAAATCAACACAACACACCAACGGGAGGACGTTTGAGCCACAGCAGATTCAACGTACACCTACCCTCTCTACACGGGCGGGTCTTCAGCGGCACTAGGCTAGAACTCATGACACGCCAGCCATGAATTCGTGATCTTACCACTAAGCTACCGTTGCTACATCTATCAGAGAAATTTATACCATAAAATAAAAAAAAAATGTTTTGTTGGGGGAATAAAATTAAATACATTCGAACCTCTATATAACGAGCCTCTATATTGCGAATTTTTCTAAATAGTGAATTTTTTCTTGGAACCTTGCACATTTCACGATTTTCTTCGTAAAATAACCGTAGTGCATTTTCTATAGCGAAGTGCATTTTCTACATAACGAACTTTTTCTTTTGTGATTCGATTTTTTTTCTCCCTATTTTTAAAGCATTTCTCTGAACATTTCAAGTTATTCTCTCTTTAACACATTTTATGGTGGTCATAAATCTCCTCGAGATTTTAGGATCTTTTATTAGATCTTAACTCCCCGAGGGCAATAGAGTTTTTGACGTTTCATCCAAGAAGTGAAAATCTGAACCCCCACTGTCCAGTTCACTAGAAACAATTTCGATATCCCCTTTCACACTCAGTGGAGTTGTCACGTGCCCCCGTGTTCTAGTTATAAAATAGTGCATGTTTAATATTACTTGTGTGCTTTAAATTAGAAAATGTCCTTAAAATTCATTAATTTTAAAACAAATTATTTTTTTTAATATTGAAAAAACAGTGTATTCTTCGACATTCTTTTCATTGTTTTCCTTGCAGTTTTTCTTTCTTTTTTTTTTCATGGGTAAGATATGTAACATAAACATATATTAATTTTAAAAAAGTGTGAATAATTACTTTTTTTAATACATAGTGTGTATGAATTTAAAATTTGTTTTATGGGGTTTATAAAGTATATTAAAAGAAGAACCTCTGTACAACAAATTTTCCATATAACGAACTTTTTTCATGGATTTAGCGACTTCGTTATATAGAGGTCCGACTGTATGTAAGATATGTACACGTTTGGTTAAGTGATGTTGAAATAAATGACATTAGTTATTGATTGAAAATATTTTGATATTTAAAATAATTTGTTAATCATAGATATAATATTCTTATGTACTAATATTTTGAAATAGAAGGAAAGAATCGATAAGCAGAGCTACATTTGGTTTCATTCATTCATACAAACACACCAGGAACTTTTATACATGCATTAAAAAAAACCTATTGTTTTCTTTGATTTATTGATTGCTTAAGTTTGCAATTTTATTAGCGATGGGCGATATATTTTATTTTATTTTTGAACCTTTTAAGATAAGTTGCCTTTAAAGCACTTATAACCCGGGTGATTATTCACATAATAGAATTGAAACAAAATAAATTAAGCATTCAGAGTAATGATGGTTATGTCTACTTGAAAAATGGAAAACGCTATAATTAATCGGAATACTCAGAGAGATAGCGGAAATTGTTTAAAGTTCTAAAGAATAATTAATATAAAGATCTTTGCAAAACTTTTTGCAGCCTTCTTCGATTTTTGGAACGGTATAATTGCAGTTTTATTTCCCATTTATGTTACCTTAACGTTTATAATTTATCCTCATCTCAAGAATTTTGCATCTTGAGCATAAATTCAGGCAAAAAAAAAGTAAGAAAACAAGAACCGTACGGGATTCTTTTATGAATAATGCATTAGTTTTGGTGCCTAAACAGTAAACGTCATAATATCTAAATGTTTCAGAGAAGTTAATTCAAGAGAGCTTAAGGAAGGATATTTTTTCGCTGACAAAAACCACAGTTGCAATAAGCTCTCCCCAAAGACAAATGAATCTTCTGACTTAATAAATTATTTTCGCAAACCTGAAGCACCAGAAGGAAAGATTGAGAAAATGGAAAAGAATTATAAAGGGGAAGAGCGCCGTATGCAAAATAGCTAAGGACTTAATGAGAAAAGAACGCATCGTTAAGGCAAAGACCAGATTAATATTTGCTTTAATACACCGCCATCCGAAGTTAAGGTCTTCTGCACTTTTAGAGAATAATATTAAATCATTTCTTAACAGAAAACGGGAAAATTGTTCATGAAGGAGTTATATAAATGCATCAAACATTCATACCCTAAACTAAACCGATTTTCAAAAGAATTTTTTTTGTTAAAAATTAAACAAAAAATCTCGTTTAAATACACTTGATTCATATTAAAATGATTTTTTAGAAGTGTAAGTGCATGAAAATGTTCAATGTACACCAGTGGCGCACACAAGAAGGGGGTCCTGGGGGTCCGGACCCCCCCAAAGCCCTTGATTTTTTTCCGATTGGTTATAATTCTAAGTATATAAAACGTAAAATTTAATTAAATATTTGTTATTAATGATTAATTTTATTAATTAAGGCTAATTATTTATTCAATAATTAGTTTTTTACTGTGTTTTGTTCCTG
>BMAV01024963.1:45441-59923 GCA_019973955.1 Trichonephila inaurata madagascariensis | reverse complement strand
AGAATACTTCTTTGGAAAAGTAATCAAAGAACGCTTTTTAAATCAAGAAAAATAAAAAGAAAACCATTTTTATCATGTCTTAAAATCCGCTTCGCATCTTAAAACACAAAATTCAAAAAAAAAAAAAAAAAAAAAAAATTTGGAATAGGGGGATGGAGGAAGGCAGCTACTTTCCATTTTTTGATAAGATTTCTCTAGTACGACATTCATCAACCCTCCACAGGGCCTTCAATTTCTCAAAGACGCACTTCACGTCAAATACCTTAGACCCTTTACACAGTTTTCCGAATTTCTTGTCAGACCTAAACCGAAGTGGTTCCGTGGACGCTATCAGTCACTGTCGCTCGAAAGGGATTTCGAACATAAATTTTGGAGAAATAAACAGATTAAAATGGATGAATGTGGAGAGGGTGTTATTCAAGTCCTGCTCTGCATCAATGATTGAGAGAGAGAATTTCCAATACTTGATTAATCACTATATATGTGGACACAAGATGAACCATGAACTGCTTCATTTGAACAGTCATTTTTAAGGATTTGAAGGGTTAATATATACCTCTATATAACGAAGTCGCTAAAAAAAGTTCGTTATATGGAAAATTCGTTATATAGAGGTTCATCTTTTAATATGCTTTATAAACCATATAAAGCAAATTTTAAATTCATAAACACTATATATTAAAAAAAGTACTTATTCACACCTTTTTTCAAATTAATATATGTTTATTTTATATATCTTACCCATCAAAAAAAGAAAGAAAGAAACAAAAACTGCAAGGAAAACAAGAAATAAGGATGTCGAAGAATTCACTGTATTTTGAAAATCAAGAAAATAATTTTATACAAAAATTAATGAATTAAAGCATACATTAATTTAAAAAGCATACAAGTAATATTAAACATACATTATTTTATAATTAGAACACGGGGACACGGGACAACTCCACTGAGGGTGAAAGAGGGTATCGAAGATGTTTCTAGTGAACTGGGCAATGGGGGTTAAGTTTTGCACTTCTTGGAGGAAACGCCCAGATCCCTATTGCTCTCGGTGAGTTAAAATCTAATAAAACCAGTTTTTTTAAGATTTATGACTACCATAAAATGTGTTAAAGAGAGAATAACTTGAATTTTTTTTTTCAGGAATACTTTAAGGAAAGAGAAAACAAAAATTGAATCACAAAAGAAAAAGTTCGTTATATAGAAAATGCACTTCGCTATAGAGAGGTTATTTTACGAAGAAAATCGTGAAATGTTGAAGGTTTCAGAAAAAAAAAATCGCTATATAGAAAAATTCGCAATATAGAGTAGTAGAGTAATAATATAGTTCGACTGTATTTATTTGTCCCATATTAGAAAGATTGAAGGTATAATATTTTACAGCAGTCGAAAGATTGAATTAAGATTTAACCACTAGTTAAATTTTAACTTAATAGAGATTAATGAACACGATGGTAAAAGAAAATGTTTCATAAGTGGATTGTTTCTTGGAAACCTGTTTGGCAGATTTAAAGAAGATCGGATTTTCTCCCGATTGTCAACACATGAATCCTCGAGATAAAATAAGAAAGTAACAATTTTTTTGCTAGATTGCAGCAACCTGTTCCACCACAAACCAGGGTTAATAATGACAATGAAATTGAAATGTTGAATAAATGGCTCGACAGGGAAAAGCTTTTCAACACAGTTGTGTCTAACTCGTAGCAAAGCTCCTGTTTGTGGACAGCAGGAATGTAGTTCAGATAGACTGTCCAAGCCAGGATCAATACGTAGCTTATTTTTATTATAAAAGCATAATAATATTCTTAATTATATATTTGGAGGGATAAGTATTAGATATTAAAGTAAGAAATTGGGTAACAAATAAAAATGTACAAGGTACTCTAGGGATTTTGTTATCGAGGGTATTTTTCCATCTCTTTAACCCTTTCGTAGGCCTTGGGAAGATTAATTCCCATTCACATGATCTTACAAAACACACCCGTGAGAAGCGAAAAACCCATTATAATATATCGGCCTTACTATTATATGATAGGAAGACTAATCCCTGCTTCAGTTTTGTGCTACTGCACATAATCCAGCGATTATGACATCTGTAAATCGGACAAAAAAAGATGGTTCTAAAGAAGTACCTTGTACAAAAGCTGTCGCTGCACATAATGATGTCATGGGAAGGGTTGATCACTTCAATCAAAGAAAAGAAAGGTACCATATATAAGAAGAATTATGGCATCATATCTCTTAATTTTTTATTGACCTTGCCATCATAAGTAGTTTCGTACTGTAGAAAGTGAACAAAAGAAACAGAAGTTTAGACCAGCTAACATTCTGTATAGCATTAGCTAGTCAGCTAATATACAGATATTCCTTTAAAAAAATGGAAAGGACGTCCTGCTAGCTTCCAAGCAAAGAAGTGTGTAGTTTCGGATGATGCGCGCTTAGCCAGTACAGGAAACCATGATAGATGCTTTCCAACTATAGATGATGTAAGAAATGTAGCAAAAAGGGACAAGAAAAGACACCCACTACATGTGTGCAAAGTGTGACGTCCCCTTGTGCATTGCAACATGCTTCTCATCTGTTCATGACAAATATTCATCATTAAATTTAATTTCCTTTATGACGGTGGATTATTGCTTGGGAAGCATTCTTCCCACCCCTAAAATTTAAATGTAAACATAAAATTCGGCAAAATAAAAATATTTCCTTAAATGCTATTGTTTAATTGTTAATGAAATATGAAAAAACTGCGAGAAATTCAAAAAAGAAATGAATGGCCCACGAAAGGGCTAATTTTAAAATACTTCATTGTTTTTTTTTTTTATCTGATTCTATTAATATTAAATGATTGTAAAGACCAATTAAAGGGAAATGGAATTGTTGTAACTTTCTTACAATCATTTTTCCTCTTTAAGAAATTCAGATTTACTTTTTAATAAATATGCATCTTCTCTTGGTTAAATTTTACTTAACAGTTTGTTAATTATTAAATAAAGCAAAAAGAAGTGGATCTACGCTTCAGGATTGTTTCTCTACATCTGTTATTTGACAAGAACATATATAGAAAAGTAGAAAACTCGATTCGGAGTTTTGACCAAAATATCGTACCTCAATAATTCATTATTCAGTCCTTGCGTACCTGAACCCAAGTAAGGGCTCCTAGTCTCATTAACAGTAAAGGCTTTTTGAACACTTTTTTTGGTTTCTTTAACCTTCGTAACACGATCTAAAACGTAAAAAGCAATTCTTTGGAAATTTCCAGACTTTATTGTTGACTAAGAATGACTGTATTTTGCAGCATTGCTGTCATTGCTCTAGATCAGCGATATTCAACCTGCGACCCGCCGAGCCTTTTTAAGTGGTCCGGTCATGGCCCATTGCTCTGAGAAATTCACTTATTAAAGAGCGTTGTATAAAAAATTTGGTGGGAAATTCTTTGTCAATAAATATAATGTATCAATTTTTCTTTTGTTGTCAGTATCGTACGAATACTAATTAATATTCTTTTTCTATTTGGAACAGTTACTTTTACAGTGGAATGAACAGTGGGTGGAATTAATTTTTAACTATCTTTCATATCTTACAAGCGAAAAATATTAGAAGAAAATATATCGTTTCAAGACGATTGGAAAGTTGACTATTTTGTAGTGAAAAAAAAAACATGGATCATTAATTATTTGATTTGTCTCGAAAGAGCTGTATTTAAAAAATACCAATAAACAGGATCATTCAATGACACTTTTTCTTGAAGATCTCTTTCAAGAGGTGATAAATAGATTTTCTTGAATAATCATTGCAACAGCAACAAAGTGTTTTGTCAGTGGTAATATCACAGCGGTAACAAAGACATTCCATGAAGTTTGATACATTATTGTGGTTATCATATGAAACCGTTTATTGATACAGAAATTGCGAAGGAGTGTTTCTTAAATGCTACTAATTTAGTGTTAGTGACACAAAAATAAAAAAAATATTAAAAATAATAATTAAAAAAAAGCAAAACAAGAGTTATAATATTTCGATCAAGTTTCCACATTTTAAATTTCCAATGTTATCTTGGTCTTATATATATAAATCATTTCTCCCCCCTCCCCATTTATCCTCATATTGCGGTCCGCGTGAAATAGCTCACATATGTATGCTCCCCAGCAGAAAAAAAGGTTGAGTACCCCTACTCTAGATTCAAAAAGGATATTCTCTTTTTCAGTTCGAATACTCGGTTGCTGATGATCATTGCTAAGTTTGTAATGAGATTCTCTATATTTTACCCAAATTAAAATACTAAAGCAGAAAGGCGTGGTCTATTTGACCCAAATTTCTTCGATTAGCTTTAATGGTCACTCAAGATGCAGACTATTTAGGCGTAAAGTATTAAAAAGTTTCCGAAGATCTATAAAGGAAGTTCTTTTGTTGTTGAACTTAAAGCTTTCTGTTTCCAATTTTTATTTTGTGCTCATTTTATACTTACATTTTCATCTGTAAGCTTACATTTTCTTTTTCTTTTGTATTCCTTAATATAATTAGGATAATATTGAATTTCAGTATTGTATACTAGGACAGAAAATACAGTACTAAAACTTTTTTTCCTCTAAAAGTTCTTCATGCCTAATTTCTGTTTGATAATATTTGTATTTTCCAAAAGAAAAAAAAATCGAAAAATTTTAACTTGAATAATTTAAATATTCAGTCTATAAATTGTCTTAGTAATAATCAGAAAAAATTTGCACAGTTAGAGAACGTTAGTAAATCGCAATTGAAAAGAAAAGATTTTGGAATTCAAAAGGAAAATAAAATCTTACGATAAGATATTGAAAACATGATTTGTGTTACGTGGATCATACTTTAATGGAATTCAAAACTTTATATCCGCAAGCGAAACTCACTTAATGGTAATTTCAAACCTTTAGAGACTCGCCAGCTAAACATAAAATCCCCCAAAATCACGTCTTTATCTGAGATTCAAAATAGATTACACCCTTACTAGATAACCCAACACACACATACGCAAAGTTACCCACCTAAGCATCTAAATTTCTTTAACTTTTTTCTTCCTACAAAAACATTCACCTCATCAAATAAAACTTTAGGAGACATAAAATAAGTTTAACTGGCTTACGAATTTCGTATTTCTAAAATTGAATCAAAGACGAGAACGAACAAAATGTCTGAAAACAAAAATGGCGAACTGGCTGCCAAAAAAAAAGAATATTCCACAGAGAATTCGGTCGCATCCGGGTACTTTTATGCAAATTTGTTTCCGTTCGTTAATACGTAGTTAGATTTTCTACCTTTTCGAAATGTTATAGCACACGTTTTATAGTCGAGTTCTTTTTCTGATTATTGAGATAAGAAGTCGTGAAATTTTGACTGTAAAAACAGGAAAAGTCTTTTGCCATTTTTCTTGTTGTTGTGAAAATAAAAAAAAGCTGTAGGGTAATTTTTAAGATAGATATATACCTAATAATAATAAAAAGTAATGTGAAACTTTGAAATAAAAATAAACGAATGCCGATTCGGAGAACTTTTTTATGTTTTAGATAAAAGATTTTGATAAAAGTAAAAAGGGAGTATTCACTGTCACACGAAATTGGTCTGAAAAAAGTTTGGAAAAAAATATGGACACTATTAGAAATAAAAGAAATTAAGTGGCAATAGCCAAATAAAGTAAATTACAAAAATCTGAGAAATCTTCAAATCTTTTTTTCTTTTAAAAATGGATGATTGCCAAAGAATAAACTAAAATCAAAACCACCGGTTAAGTATAAAGTGTTTTGAAGTAATACAAAAATATATATATATATATATATATATATATATATATATATATACATATAAATGTTTAATTTATTCCTGTTATTTTTGTTTTTCGCGGATAAATTTAAATGCATTCGTCAACACGCACACTTTTTACATAAAAAGAAATATAATATAGTTTTTGTATTGTATGACAAATCTTAAAATTGATTCTTCTTGTTTTAGGAACTATATTCATGAGAAAAATAATAGTTTTTTTGAAGTTTTAAATCATGAATTTGTATTAGTTTTCGTATCTGAAACTAGCTTTTGTAGCAATACTTCTATCAACTTTAAAATTCGGGTACATAATATTAGCGCAATATATATTTGGACCTTAGACAAATTTTAGCATTTGGCTAAATTTATGACGGTCACATGATAAATGCAATCATGTGATCTCCATTGAAGTCAAAAGTTTGAACAAACTTATATTTGTGGTTCTACTTGTAAAATTCATATATAAAATTCTTGTTGATAAAATTTCAAAGTTCAGTTAGTCAAAGATGTTCACACACACAAGTAATAAGATTCTTTAACATCTTCCAGGCTCATTTTATTTCTGGATTATGGATACAAAAATCTCTATTTTGTGTGTGTAATGCTTATTTTTAAACATACATATCTCTTTAAATATAATAGCGCCATTCGCATAAAAATTTTCCTAAAACTTAATGTAAAAAAACCTATTTATATAAATGAGTAATTTACCTGTAAAGTTGGCTTTCTGTATGGCAGAAAACTCTAGACTTAGTATAGTCAATTCACACTTACTATTAATATAAAGCTTAGAATACCTAGCTTTTATCTTGAATTTCAAATTTTATTAACATCTTTTGCATTTGCGTATATGATTATGAAATTATTAACCAAAATTTGATCGTGTATGATAAATTCGAAAACACTGTACTGCACATATAATCCAACATCGCAATCTGAACAGTAGAAACTTATTTCTCTGCTTACCTTCTTCCCTTTAATGCCTTTATTCGAGCACCAAATAATACACTGCCATGTTGGATTTTCTTCTCTGTAGGGGGTTTGTAGTCAAATAAGAGTTTTTCAGACAAGTGTTCAGCAGAAGGATACGTCCTCTTTTTGCAGAAAATTCCACCGAATGGTACTTTTCAATTATTGGAAAACATAAAAAGCCCATGTGAAATGATTCGGGAAAGACCGATTGCACAGTGTAAATTTTCACAGTGCCCGAGCTACATTCGGGAGGAGCCAAAATGGTACGTTTCACCTGCCCGAGCTCATCTCGAGAAAAACCAGGAAGAGGTCAAAACGTTTTTCCTAATTAAAAAAATTAAAAATATTCTTCTATAATTTGTTTATTGAAAAATCAAGTATATTTTGCTTACCTATGAGCGTTATTATTATTAACTAGAATGAACTTTTTAAAAGAAAAGTTTCTGTCTTGAGCAAAAATTGGCAACAGGGGAATGATAAAACTGATTGGCTGGGAACACGATTGCAGATGACGTGCGACTATGACGTCAGATGAATTTATCCCATTGTCTTTAGGATGGTATCAAATAAGTTGCTATAATTCGTAAAATTCTTGGCGATAAATTGACACCATGATGTTAAAACGTTAAGTAATAAAGTTTGGATTGTTCTGTTCAAATATCCTTAAGCAAATTAAAATTTATTATTGGTATTATAGGAAAATAAAAAGAAAGTAATGAAATTAAAAACTAAAACTTGTCTGGAAAATAAAACAAAGTATATATTTTTATAACATTTAAAAATAAAGCATTATCCAAGTCTGAATGAAAGTTCCAATTACTAAAGTAGTTTCGCATTCTGCATTTCATCAGAATATGACAATGAACACAGCTACTTTTTTTTTTCAAACTCAATTATGTACTCATAAATAAAAAGAAAATGCTGTCCTAAAAAAGGATAGTATCTATAATATTTTTCGCAATTCTTGTCACAGCTGATTTAATTTATATCATTATTAACTCTATCCAAAGAGAAGTAAATTATAGTGTTAACAGCTTAATTAAATAAGTTAATTACCAGATTAGTTTAAAAAGTTAATTAATAAAAGAATATCTGCACCACACATCCTGTATTTCTCATACTTAAATTAACCTCAGTTTCATATTTCATAAAACTTTTTTCTTCCTTGTTATGAGGAAGCCCTAATTTTAAATGATAATTTGATTTCAGACAATAGAGATAGTTTTCTACTTAACAATTTTCGAAGAAATTTACACCGATATTTACATAATTATTTATATGGATAGATAATGTTTTCCCCCATTTTTTAAATGTAAAATTGTTAAAAATTTAATTGCATTTTTAAATATGTTCTAATAATTACTATAAAAGATGTAAATATTAAAAAACCACAATTTTTTCATATTCGGAAACCTAATACCCTAAAACGCCTAAATCCAAAATCTCGCTTAGTTCTCTCGAACAGTTCATGAAATATTCGTAAAAGAAACTCCGAATCCCGAAATTTCCAAGTTAAAGGTTATGTTTAATTATCTATCTTATTATGTTTAATTACTATGCAGCATTCAGAAAAGGAAAAATTACTATTAATCCATTGTTTTGAAGTAAAGCAGCGTGTGAGTTCCTTAATAATTTTTTCCCGAATCTGTCTAGGTACTAGGACCACACTATAAATAATGTTTTAAGACAATCAAATTTCTTAAAGTGAAAATTCTGTTTTAAAAGTTAATTAGCTATTTTAACAAAAGCTATTTTAATTAGCTATTTTAACAAAATTGATTAATCCACGAAAGAAATAATTTACCTCTCTTTGAGAAACTTACAATGGCACCAATGCTATCCTTCCTCCAGGAAAATTGCGAAAATGTTTAAGGGTATCTTTATTTTAACTCTCTCAGTGATATACATAAATATTCTTTTGACTCAGCACTTCTGTTCGAGTTTTGTCTCATTTTATTATAACTTTATAATTAACTACATAGTTAAAGCGTTCTCTAATTTTTTTAATGAAATTATTTTCTTTTTAAATCAAATGAATGCAAATGATACCAGTTTATCAATTTTCCTTTAAAACTTTTAATGCATATCAAAAAATTTTTTACAAATCCTCAATTAGTGTTTGAATTTTTTTCCTTTGTTTTCAAAGCAAGAAACGGTTTGCAACAAAAATTTACTTCCTCTCGACGAAAATTGAAAACAATTTACAAACTCACATTGAGAACATACTACAGACAATTGATTGCATACAATTTATCATTCTTTCTTCGAAAGAATTGTTTCCCATTTCAGTTACTATCCTCTAATTTAGTTCATGCTCGATGGTACTTAACGTTTTTCTTATTCTCCCCGCACTTCTGAGTCTTGATACGTTAGTAGTTTCAAATATTTATAATACCATACATGAGCTTAAATCAGTTCTGTATTAATGCCATTGCTGAGAGTTGAAAGAATTCTTAAAAATGTAATTTATTTTACAAATAAATTCCATTTTTCAAGGACTCTTCCAGTTCAAGAATTTAATAGTCTTGTATTTTTCAGGATATTAAATCTTCTCTCACAATCGCTTCTATGGTCGGTCAAAGTTGCTCTTCCCCTCGCCGTACTAATTACGGTTCTGTAGAAGAATTCATCAGTAAGCCATTTTTCAAAAGTTCCATCAACGATGTAGCAAAACTAAACACTCGCTGGGTCGAATTAAAGACGCCTTTGTAAGAAATTTCACATGAATTAGCATCGATTTTCGGATAACTTTATTAGAATTTTTAAGAAAATATGAAAATGCCTACGATCAATAAATTCCCTTACGGTACAGATCTCTGATATTTAATACTGGGAGCTAATTTATATAATTTTTTTTTATCAAAAGAAAGAGAATATAAATTTGCAAGGAGAGAGCAAGGTCTTGGGATTTAGTTCAAATTTTGTAGGATGGTAGATTTAGTTTCCATGTGTATGGTTATAGGGGCCTTTATTAAATAATTTTTTAGATATTTATAATTGAAGGTGCAATTCACCCGTTAAATTCAGTTCTGTAGCAAACGATTACATGTAACGTGTTAGCGTAGCAGCAACGGATTGGAGTTCCTGGACATTAGGAGCGGGTTTCGAGTCCGTGGAGGGTTAAAAATGTTTTTTTAAAAATTTTATGTCAATTTTTACTTATAAAGATACCTAATGGAGTTTAATTAAATTGGAAATGAAATGTCTTTATGACTAGAAACCTTATAAGAGTTTTATTTGTCATTATCATTCGTATAAGCACAGAATAACGTTTATTACAAAGCAATAAAAGCATTTCGCAAGAAGAGAAAAGCCCTTTAACTGCTAATTAATCGTGTCTGGGAACAATAAATTATGAAAGGAAACCACAAACAAGTAATATAAAAAAAATCCTAAGTCAATTCCTACTTAGATCAACAAAGAAATTTTATTTTAGCTACTTTTTATTGAATAGTTACAATTAATATAAATATGTATATACATAGGACAGAATCACAACATTAAGAGGTAATTCATTTTTATTCCTTATCATTAAAGTATCGTATTGTCATCCAAAACAATCGTGTATATAAAATTTCAGTTCAACAGAATGCTTTAAAACGTGAGGAAAAAAATCTTTTCAAGTTTTGACACAAGGCGCTAAAAAGGAAACCAACGTGACTGTATCTGTAATTCTTTAAAAAATTAATTTCAGTCAATTCATTTTAATTAATTATAATTAAATTATCGTATTTTTTCCGAAAACAATAGTGTATAGAAAATTTCAGCTCAAATGAGCGCTGAGAAAAAAACCTTTTCGACACAAGTCGCCAAAAGAGTCGCTGTCACCCAAAATGATGCCAACGAGGCTGTATTTGTAATTCTTTAAATAATTAATCAATTAATTTTTATTAATTATAATTAAATTACTGTATTGTCATCCAAAATAATCACGTATATAAAATGTCAGCTTAATTGAGAGCTTTATAATGTATTTTATTAACGATTGAAAATTCCACGAAGATAAATAAATAAACATATAGAGTGTGAGTGTGAGCTAATAGTAGGAATTGAATAAAACATTTATCAGATTAACAGAATTAGTATAAAAATATGACTAGTTCCTTATCCTTCATTGTATGTATAAAGGTGAAGCTTGTCATAAAAAAAAAACGTAATTTCAAAAAGCATCTCGCATCAAATTAGTGCAGTATAGTTGCATAGGTATCTGCTGCTTTATATTTGGAGTGAATTGCATCTTCAATTGCAAATGTCTAAAAAATTATTGAGTAGTGACCTTTATAACCCTATATCTTCCTCAACAGGGAAATTAAATCTACCATCCTACAAAATTTGAACTAAATTCCTGACTCCAAGACCTTGTACTCTCCTTAGGAATCGATAGGAATTTTAAGAACGAAGTAAAATGATTCAAAAATACTTCCACAGAGAAATTTCAAAATTCTATGAGTCAAAGCATTACAGATAACTGTAAAACGAATTGATTTCCCAATACTACAGGGACATTTTGTAATTTATGCATAAAATAAGACATGACTTGCATTAGTATGCTTCTAGGATAATACGACTTAAAAAGAAAACTATATAAGTTTTCATGGTACTCGCAATATATACGCGTCCTCTCAAAAGTTAATCCCGACTGGGATATCATCCAGACGAATGGTTAGGATACTTCGTGGAAATGTAAGATGAATCTATAGAATTATAAAATAATAACATGAAGTAATGCATAATAATATATATCTCTGAATACATTATTTCAAAATAATATATAACTATCTTATAGGAAGAGTATAAGTTTATGTGCGATATGTAACACAAAAACGAAAATTGGTACGCTAAATTTATGCAATAGCATTAAATCTTAGTCGATACATCATGTAACAGGATGCTTGAACCATCAATTACATTAAGATTACATTAGAATCTAAATCTTCCCTAAAAACCTTAAATTAATAAATTCTATTATTTGGAAATTAACTTCTCAGTGAAGTAAGATGATGGTTTTCTTTTAAAAGACACTTTATCTTATAGTCTAATAAAAGTTTCTATTGAAAAACATGGATCTTCAGATCTTTCAAATCACACAGTATGTCAGAAAAGATCGAGAAATTGATTTCAAATCACACATTCAATATTTTTAGAAATTTTATATCTTTTCATCTTGAGAATTCTTGATAAAATATTATAGTTTAACATGGCCCTTGCATTAGAATAGTGCTGAAATCCACCAAATTGCAAGATAAAACATCCTTTGCTTGATAAAATCTCCCCCAAACCTTTTGTCTTCCTTTACTGTTGTCTTTCCAGCATGCCCCTCATTGTTTAGTTTAGACTTTTCTATTATGTGATGTTTGCTGATTTGAAGCATGCATTTTTTTCATACCTTCTGATTTCGATGCTTGAAAGTGTTCTTAAAATAACTCTTGGATAAATACATATCCCCAAAGTAATCTTGTCCTTAAACAAAGAATTTTTGTGTGTCTAAAAAATAAGATGTGTGTGCCAATGCTTCGTGATGTTTTTTTCCATTATTTTTTGTGTGTGTGTACATTGTGTAAGTACTTTAGATAAGTACAACGTACTTTTGGTATTTTAGCACATTAATCTGTGGGAAAAATAAACATAATTTGAGAGGAAATCGATTACTTTACGAGAATTACATACTTCGAAATTGTATTTCGAGAATTTTAATTTAATAAAAGGGATATCTTCTAAAGAAATCAATAATAATGCACTCCAAAGAGTAAAAAATCGTAGAAAATTTTATGCACAGTTCACCATTCTCTTGAGATTTAACTTCTTATCATGTACTGAAAAACCAGTGGCGTAACGTACACCCCTTCAAACCCCGGATCGAGGTGAGGGGCAGGACACTAGGGGACCTGTTGTTATGGTTTTGCAATGCTTTGTAAGATTCAGCTTTGGGTCGAAAACCTGACTTTGCAGGGGGACCCTAATATTCTACGTTATGCCACTGTGAAAAAAATGCTATGCAAGGATGTGCAACTATTTTGGCCTGAAGGCCCCCCATTGTGGAACCGGAGGACACCAAAAAACCGAACCTTTTTACAATATTTGATTATACTCCTTAGTAAACCTTGCATTTTAGAAAAGGTAATTATAGGTATAATAAAATAGTAGCAGTTTTATTCGATTTATATATTGTGAAAATTTCATATCATCTACAGCTCTTCAAGCACATTTTATTTTAGAACCAGTTTAATGAGACAAACGTACCCTATCACCAGTGGCGCTTACAAAAAGGGTACACGAGTCCGTTTTCCCATCTCCCTTTTTTTCCCGATTGACTATAATCCTATGTAATAAGGCACAGTGGTCGAATGGCAGCGTATCGCGCTTCCACACCATAGGTCCGGGCTTTATTCCCAGGCTGGGCAAGGTCAACTCAACCTTTCATCCCTACTGCAGTGGGTCGATAAATGAGTACCAAGCTTGCTTGGGAACTTAACCACTGGGGATCTCGCTTCAGGCTGACTACCTGATCGGGACATCTGCTCATGCACCTCAGCGCCCAATGGTCACGTGTACTGGGAAGGGCACAGTAGGCCCTGGCCCTCATGGGCTGTTGCGCCATTGAGTTTGAGTTTAATACTATGTACATAGTTCTTAAAATTTAATTAAGTGTTTGATATTAGTAATTTATTTTATTATTTAATGTTAGTTATTTATTCAATAATTTATTTTTTGATTGTTTTCGATTTCTCGGTAAGCGTTAAAGTCAGAAGAATATGTCTGGTGGCGTATTGATGTGTGATAACAGAATGGTGGCGTGCAGTTAAGCCCTGGAATTCAGCTGCGTTGGCGATAAATCGCAAGGATGAGATTAAAAAATAAACTTAAAACGGGAAATTTTTTTTTATCTTAAGACGTTAGAACAGTGATGATTCTCAACCTTTTTTTCTTGTTGTGGTACGAATTTACCAATTTTATAATTTAGTGGCACTCTAACAATTAAATAAGGTTAAAAGAATTTTACTTATCGATAGTACATTATGTAAAATTGTGTGTATGATAATAATTTTCAATGTTAAATAAAATAATATGTACGACAAAGGCAACAAAATATTGATCTAGTGTGTAATTAATTACAAGAATACATTTAATGTGAAATTTCAGCTTGATGATTTTTGGTAATTTCGTTTATATTTGGTAGTAAAAATGACAATGTCACTCTCATTTCGTCATCTACATTAAAAAGTTCCGATCATTTTTTTCATTTTTATACTTATTAATGTTGAAAATCCGAATTCACACAGATAAGACATAGAAAATTGTAACATTAGTTTTAGAGCTTTTTTGGAACAAAGCTTAAGACAATTAATTGAATCTTTAGAATTCTTTGAAATTAAATCTCGATTATTACAGAGCGAAGTTAGTTCTTAATTCAAAGTTAATTCATATACAAATGTATCAGTTATCAAATAAATTACGAGCAGAACCAAGTTTTTTTTATATCTAAATTTGGGGGATGCAATGAATATCTATCTCTCTTCTAGTGCTGTCAAATGGTTAATACCAATTTTATGAATACAGTCGGACCTCTATATAACGAAGTCGCTAAATCCCGAAAAAAAGTTCGTTATATGGAAAATTCTCTATACAGAGGTTCATCTTTCAATTTTCTTTATAAACTGCATACAAAAGTATATTAAATTCATAAACACTGTATATTAAAAAAGTAATTATTCACACCTTT
>BMAV01024962.1:75055-101837 GCA_019973955.1 Trichonephila inaurata madagascariensis | reverse complement strand
CCAATGAGATGGTTTCTGTTCAAAATTAAGGAAAATTTGTGGCATTCACTTCAAATATCATGATAATGTACAATGTTGTTGTTGTTTGTAGTGCCACCCAGTGGCGTAACGGAGAACATTTGGGCCTCCCTGCAAAGTCAGGTTTTGGGTCCCAGAGTTGGATTTTACAAAGGGTAGGTACTTGGTAGCAGTCAGGCGTTGGGCCCCCTAGCATGTTTCCAAAAAAAAAGTGTTTTTTCTTATTTTAATTTATTTAAATGATACTTTTCTGGCTTCACTTAATCGTTTCTGAGAAGAACAAGTCTTGTAGCTTCTAGAATAGGGGTGGGTAACATATTGTTACGAATTTTGTGTAAAATAGTGTAAATAATTTGTATTTGGATAATGCCTTTACCTTAACTAAATTAGATGTAATTTACATTAAAATTGTGATATTTACAAGCAGAGCCGTCCCTTACGTGATTCAGATGGTGATTCAGTGGGAACTTGGCGAAATCTTGGCAACAGAGCCAAGTTGGCGACTTGGCGATCAAGCTGGCGAGTTTGGGGCCCTCTGGATTCTTCCAGAAATGAGTAGAAAAACTCACTAATTTCAACACCTGTGACGCAAGCGGGTCTTTCTCGAATTATCTGCGAGGGATATAAATAGAGAGAGATGCTCGCATCATAGAGATTCATACAAGTGACAGTATGATTTGGCTCGGTTGCATCTCAATTTTGAGGGAGAACTCCCTGGAGGTGGTTAGCCTGGAGAGCCGTCCATTCGTCCAGCCATCGTTAGTAATGCTGACTGCTGTGTAATAGGGCCTGGGTTCGAATCCTGGAGAAGATATGAATGTTTGTAATTGTATAGTGCCTTTGCGGGGCCAAGTCCTCTCGCGAGGTTAGTAGAAGGGTCACAGAGGCATGAGACCCCTGAACACCTCCAGGGTGTTCTTCCTCAAAACTGGGGTGGAACCAAACAAAATCGTACTGTCACCTAATGGTGCTCAAAGCTACGGCTAACCGCAGGCATACATCTAGCCTTTATCCGCAATGAATTTCATGGGCCTCAATCTGACACCGTCAGCAGTGGCGTAACTTACACCCCTGCAACCCCCGAATCGAGGGGGACACCAGAGTTCTAGGTGGCCCAAAGCCTGACTGCCACCAAGTACCTACCCATTGTAAAATCCAATTTGGGGCCCAAAACCTGACACTGCAGGGAGGCCAAAATGTTCTCCGTTATGCCACTGACCGTCAGACTGGTGGCACTACCAACAACAACAACATTGTACATTATCATGATATGTGAAGTGATGCCACAAATTTTCTTAATTTTGAACAGAAAGCAGTATTATTCTTTGTATTGTTGTGAAGATAACCATCTCATTGGTTCACTTTCTCACTGGAAAAAAATGTTTCTATATTTTAATGCAGAAAAAAGGGAGGGTTATGATTCGAATAACTAGTATACTTCAGATATCACAGTATTTTATTCATACTTTATTTTCAGGCCAGCGTTTACCAATCATTACATCAAAGTTAAATTTATGATTTTTCTATTTTGCATTGAAGTAGAGTTATATCACTTGGGGGTCCATGTTTACAGTATGTTTGAGAACCACTGTTGTAGAAGAATTCGATAGTTGATTTAAAAATTAATTTTATTCAATTCATCCAATTCTGATTTGGTATTTAACGAAAATAACACCTTAATTTTTTTTACGTTAGAAGTTTTTTTGAAACTAGTTCAAAACTTTCAAAATTCATCATTACGATAAAAATTTAGAAAGTACTTTCAATATATGTTAGCCTGCGTAATGTACGGAGAGTTTTTGTCGAGTTGTACATTTAAAAGAATAGACATATATGAAATATTTACCGATTAATATATTTAAAAACACTTGGGGAACACCCCTTGTCCAAAGGTGGACCAATCTTCATTGTACAAATCATACGAACTGTTTATAATCATTGCTTAATTTGTAAAACTGAAATTTACATGTATTATGTAGTTCTATTTAATTGTTCTTTCTTTTGCAAAATTTTTTCTTGGTGCTCCTCTTCGTCTTCATCACTGAAGCTCGAACTCAGATTTGATAAACTCAGATTTTGATAAACCTGCAGCTTCCCGGAAAGTTGAGTATTCTTAATTCCGTTAATTGTTAATAAGTCTTCGTATTAGACAATGCCTTTCCTTACATGAAACGATCCCAGTCCAGGCAATCGTTGCGATATTTTTCTTCAAGAGCTTGGAATGATGTACTACCGCAACCATGTTGGCGACGTTATATATGAAACGAAGCGTATGGTTGCCAATTCAGCGGGTACGACATATCCGAACTCGGGGTTGCGCGCGCGCGAACTCAGCAAGTTATCTTGAACGTTGGCACTGTTGCGATAAGACGTAATAAATTTATTAGTGTCACGAAAAACCTTTTTTTTATATACGTATATAGAGAGAGATAAGAAATTTAGACACAATTTAGTTTAAAAATTGTTCAGATGCTTAAGAAAAAATATTCATACTATAAAGCTCAATTTCTGAATATATTGCAGCAATAATATTATCTGTTTTTATTTTTGAACCAAAATCAGTAGGTTTAAAAAGCAGAGTTTATTATTTATATTCTCAATAGAATGTATCAACAATAAAGCTCACGAATGCTTAGAATTTTAAATAAACATAAATTGATCATAAATGTGAAATTCATGGAAAATTATTGTTTATGATATTTCATCTTCCAATTCATCATAAAAATATATTTCTTAAGAAAAATATTTTGAATAAAGCTTCTTTTTCAATAAAAAAAATAAGTGTTTTAAATATTTTTCTAAAAGAATTTATTTCAGCTCCGGACATGAGTTTTAAAATGACTGGTGGAGAAAAATGAAATTTAATTCATTTTTCGAATTTTAAAACAAATAATTATTTAAAAATAACATTTCACATGATTTGAGAAACAACCCTTCTTAAACAGTTCAACATTTTTAACCTTACAATTAAAGTAATATAACCAAAAAAGAAAACCAGCTTTTAAAATCCTAAGCAATTACCTTCGAATACAACGAGTGAGTTAAATGAATGCATTTATGCCACAAATTTCGAATATCTTTTATCTGCAAACGATTTTAAAAACAGACAGTTTCATTAATTCGCGACTCTGGAGGATAGTTTAAGAAGCTCATTTTTCAATTCTAATCGTATCAGTTTGAATGGAGCACGCTGATCTGTCAACAAGCATCTCTGTAATCTAACACCGGAGAGAATCAATAAACTATTTTGAAATTAAACCCGAGATAAAGGTGTTGGGTTTCACTTACTATTTTACGTTTCACTTTTAATTCAGGAAATGTTTACAACGCGTTGAATTAAATTCCAACGACACAGCAAGAAAAAAAGCTTTACCGGAAATTGATTATTATTTTGTTTTGGAAGCAGTTCTTTTAGGAATGAAATATATTTCTTTGAAATGGAATTCTTTTGTCGTTCGAATTTAATTAAATCGAGATATTCATCACACATTTATTTCTTTTTTATTATCAGAAATGCGTATAGTGACGTAAATGCTATTTTAACGACAAACATGCACAAAAATAGGAACTCAAATATAAATTATAATTTTGCGCCTGTAGAAATCCTTATCTTCAATAGAATATTTCAAAAAAAAAATGCGTTTTGTTGACTAATGAATTTTAAGTTGATTGAAAATATTTAAATGATTGGAAGTCCATTTTGTTTTCTGTTTTATACATTCTTTTCTTATAACCAATGCTTTTTAATCGCAATATTTTTTTGTACTTGGTTTAGAATAATTTATGCATAATATTTTTTTTTTCAAGTCATTGCGAATTAGTTGTTTCACTGTAACGTTGGAATACAAGAAAATTGTTTAACATTCGAAGTTATCGTTCTAAACACATTTTAGGAAATATATGTGCGTAATACATACGTTAAGTTTACGTTTATGAAATACATACGTAAAAAAAATGTATTGTTTATTTTCATGGGAAAATAATTAATTTTCCCTTTTATAAATGTGTAATGAATTTTCCAAAAAATTTCAAATTAAATTAAATTAAGGAAGAGGTGAACTTAGAATTTTAAGGGAAATTTTAAAATAAAGGCAGGAATTCACACACACACACATTTCCAATGATGAAAAATATTTTTTAACTTTATTACTTGGTGTTAAATTTGTGGGCCGCGCTAGCGTAGTGGTTATGGACTCGTGACCGGTGTGTCATGAGGTTGAGCTCTGGTGCAACTGAAGACAAGCCGTGTAGAGGAAGACGATGCACATTCAATTTGTCGAGTCAAAGATTTCCATTTGTGTGGTGTGATAGTTTGGAGAGAGGGTCCAGCTGTGGTGTACTCGTCGTAATTTAACTATGCTCCAGAATTACGAGGTCCGTCCCTCGCAGCTGTGAGATCGGTTTTTCTATGCAAATAACATAACACCGACCATATCCAAACGCACTCCCAAACATCACGCCGACAGCTATCACCGAAAAACAGCATCTGCACCCCACCTGGAAGCTGAACCTCGAGTGGAATTCGTGATGTAAGAAGGGACCGCTCCACCCCAAGAGAGGGAAGAGGAAACCGCTTGGAACACTAGAAAAGAGACGTTGTGTTTTGCTCTCCTCTTTCACCAATAAAGCATTCTGTAGTATTAAAATTTCTACAGACTGACCACCTGACCGGAAAATCTGCTCATGCACTTAAGTCCTCAAGGTCACGAAAACTGAGATCGGCCAAGTAGGCCTTGGCACTCTACGGGCTGTTGCGCTACTGAGTTTAGTTTACTATTAAAGCACGTAATAGTTTGAATAACTTGTTTCTAACTGTAAATATATTGTAACTAGCTGGTATATCCGTTCTTCGCACGGGGGAATTGAAAAAATAAACAATACATTGAAGGATAAAGAGGTTTTTAATGAGTTAGTTTTACGTGAATTGCAAGTTAAACAAGGGAAAAAAAAGAACTTTTTGCATATCTCAGCTGAACAAAAATGCCATATTTGTTACATTTTAAGCCAGTAGATCTAATAGCTGATAAAAAGGATTTTTTTTATTTATAACGCCCCGTATCTCTAGTGGGTCAATTTTTCAAAACACCTTTCTAAGCTGATCTCTTCTCAGCAAAAATAACACATTGTTACGCATTTTGTGCAATGAACGTTTAAAATAGTGTAAATAATTTATATTTGGATGTGTTATACGTTAATATTACTTTCTGTTGTATTTACTTTATGTTAAAATTGTAATATTTGCAAGCAACGCCGTTTCTTACATTATAATGGTGATTCAATATAAACATAGGGAAATGTTGGTGATAGAGCCAAATTGGCATCCTTTTTGGTGATCCTGTTGGCAACTTGGCGATTGATTGAACGGTGCAGAAGTTGATATTCTGTTTCTCCACCTGGTGGCTATCTGAAACAAAGAGTATAGTACAAAAACCTTCTCCACAAAAAAATACAAATACTTGCCAATTTTCATAGTAATCGGTTGAACCGTGTTGAAGTGATGCGCGCGATTTCATATGTAAAAACATCCATTTCTATATACATAGATTAATAGCCGTAGCCTTAATAAATCAATAATTTAATTCCTTGAGTCTAATGCTACTCATCAATTTTTCCAATACGTCACAACAGAAATTTTTCATATGTCGTGAAACTAATAACCAGATAGTTAATTGGACATCTCTGATGAAGAGTATTTCAAGACAAGATCGTGCACAAAACAGAAAATCAGTTTAAAAGAAAAGGGATAATAAGCCATAATGACAGTGACGTAACCTACACCCCCGCATCGCGGAGGGAAGGGCAGGTGTTCTACGGGGCCCAAAGCCTGACTGATATCATGTACGCATTTGGGCTTGGGGCCCTAAACCTGATTTTGCAGGAGGGGCTCTAGAATTTTTCATTACGCCACTGCATAATGAGAGGTATAATAACATTTCTATTTAGTTCAATTTTATTTCAGCTATTTAGCCTGTCTTCCCTAATAAATATTTTTCATTTTTTAATATAAAATTGCAAGAAAATTCCTTTTTTTTTATAAGATTCATTTTTAAATTTCATCATTGTGTGTATATATGCACAGGGGGTTTCAAAAATATATGGCAAAACCCCTTTCAGCGCCCCCCCCCCTGGTGGTCAATTTTCACAAAAAAGGCTCTTAGCATATCTCTACTCCATGAAAGAAACATGTCTGAAAAATTTCAAATCTGTAAGTCTAAAATAGTTCCTGATATATCGTAATGAAGGAGTCTCTTTTTCTCTTTTATATATGTAGATAACATATAAATAATATCTTTCTTTTTTCTTCTTCTGTATCTTTCATTTTCTTATTATTTTTCGCTACTTGTGTCTATATCTTGACATCATAGAATCAGTGACTTCTATTTTACTTCCCTTCACTTTTATCCCAATTCTTTATCACAACAGTTTTCTTTGCCTTTCCCACTGATATATAAATCACAATCCTTATCTATTATACAAAATTCTCCTTAAAAAGGGGATCGACATTCATCAACGAGCTCCTCGAAATATCGTACTTAGTAGTAATAATTCAATCACGCATAATAGCAGTTACAAACACTTTACCCTGAAACTGTTAATCATTTGTCAAGTATTTGTTTCACGAGGCGCCAAAAAGAAAAAAAGGTACATTATTCTATTAGCTAGTTCCAATAGTGAAAAGGATAATGGGCTTCAGGTGTGAAATATCATTACTACCCTTGCGATCGAAACAGATTGCAATATCAGTCAGATATAATGAATTTCAGTGTCTGCGGAGTTTTCGAACAGAAAGATAAATTGGAAATTTAATTTAAGATCGTTATAGGGAGAAGGATGGGCGATTTTAATGGTTTAAATGTGAAGTTTCGCAGTTAAGAATGTTGAATGAATTTTCGTTCATGTTTCTATTGAGCTGTCAAGTGAAGCCATTTTGTTAGCTGCCTGGAATAATTTGTTTTCTTTTTAAAAATCTTGAATTATTTTCTAGATATATGTTCTCAAATGTCTTCCCTAAATTTCTAAATCCTTTCCGTGTCTTTTTATAAACTTTTTTAATGAAAGAGCAATGTTTTCTACTTCCAGCATTTCAAATGACATTTTAACATAAAATCTGAAAAATTTAGCGTTAATAGTTTTAAATTCCTCATTTTCGCTCTATGGAAATCTGATAAAAAAAAGTTTGACGTTAAATTCAAGACGTTTCATAAGCTGTTGATGGATTTACGTAATTAAATTAAAAAATTCAAAGACAACTCAAAATAGCCGGAAAATGTTCTTTTAGAGGGAACTTAAACAGAAAAAATCGAATTAATTAGCACGATAAGAAAAAAAAAAACAGAGAGGACTCATGAGTATTTAAAAAAAAATAATTCATGATTAATTTTTCCTAAAAAAAGCATAATTATAAGGCAAAATTATTTCAATAACACAAATATATTTCCCATTAAGAAGATTACAACACAATAAGATCAAACGATAAATTTCTATAAAATTAAAGATCAGCTGAATGGCATCATTGTAATTAATCTGAGAGAGAGAGAGAATCGAAGTACATTCAGTGGGATAAATCAGAGCTTGAAGATACATTATTTAAGCGAACTCACTCTCTCCCTTTGCTTTTCGTGTGTGTGTGTGAGAATCTTTATTTTAAATTATTTATTTATATAACGGGAAACTCTCTCTCTGTGTTTTGAAAGGCATACTTAAGGTTTCATTCATGTGTATTTATATCTTTATACCGATCTTTCCAAATTTTGTATATATTTCTTATTATTTTAAAAAAAAAAATTACAAATATAAATTGATTTTGAAAATCCTGTACAGTTAGCTATACTATTTATTTATTTCATAATTTCTAACATCTTAATAAACAGTGATGTTAAATATAGGAATCAGTTATATATATATATATATATATATAGTACATATCATTATCTATTTACGTATTATTAGTAATTATAAGCAATTTTATAAGTCCATTGTTTCTTTTAGAACATTTTAGTATATTCTTGATTCTTTCAAAGTATTTTAGAGCTATTGATTCTTTTAATGGGGTCCGGCACTTCCATAGGAGCCCATGTCAAATTACGTAAATTTATGTACCTTTTTCTCAGAAACTTCTAGCTACTAATAGATGAAATTTTCACAGTAGGTCATATGTACTATCAATAAGACTTTAATGGAGGGTTTTGTCTTTTTACTAATAATTAAAATAATTGTGAATTTTTTAAAAAATGCCAAATTTTTTCCCTTAAAATTTAGTTTAAAAATGCATTATCTAAAACAGTTCGCTAGATATATTTCATTCCCTCCATTAAAATGTGTAAACATGTTGTAAGTATGCTCACTGAAATTTTGAGGATCCTACATTAATTAGTTTTTGAGAAAACGGTACATAAAGAGAAAATATTGCATTTTGAGAAAACCGGCTTTAAAGTAAAAATTTGTAATTTGTCAATGAGAGTGGCTTACTTTTAAAAAATAAATAAAAAATACTCCTAATTATCGCATTTCTATATATCATATATCATTTTAAGCAGAAATGTTTGCACTTTTAAAAAGTGTAAAAAAGTCAAAATCGATAATTTTTCAAAAATTCATGTGCCGGACCTCCTTAAAATATTTAAGAAATCTCGATTCTATCAGAACATTCAAGAAATCTTGATTCTATCAGAACATTCAAGAAATCTTGATTCTATCAGAACATTCAAGAATTCTTGATTCTATCAGAACANTTCAAGAATTCTTGATTCTATCAGAACATTCAAGAATTCTTGATTCTTTTAGCATTTTTAAAAGAATTATTGATTCTTTTAGAATATTTTTAGCACAACTGATTCTTTTAGAATATTTTTAGCACAACTGATTCTTTTAGGATATAGGTTCTCAACGTGGACGATAATTCCCTCTTATGGGCGTTTGAGACTTTCATGGGGGCAATAAAAAACCCAGAATAAGTTAGGGAGTTTTGAGAGTATGGAGGGGCATGGGCAGATTAACCAAATATAGTCTAAAAAGATTAAAAAACCATGCTGATTGTCTACTAATAAAAGTAAACTTTAATACTGGTTACCTTATGTTGATTGTGTATGTATTTAAAATTGTATATTCGTGGCAATAGCTCTTTCAGATTTGCAAGTAAAAATATTGGGCTTTAGAAAAAAATTAAATTAAAGAAATATTTTCTATTATAGTAATAGAATATTTTTAAAAAATTAATTCGTGTTTTCACCATGTATTACGTGCGCTGTTGTTTTCCTGGAGTGGGAGGGGGGTGGTATCGAAATATTCGCTAGAAAAGAGGGCGCCAGTTCAAAAAAGGTTGGAAAACTATGTTTTAGAGCATTTAAAAACTCCTGATTCTTTTTGAACATTTAAGAATTTTTGATCATTTTACCCTATTTGAAAGAATTCTAGATTCTTTTAGGATATTTAAAAGAATTCTTGATTCTATTGGAATATTTTTGAGATTGTTAATTCTCAGAATATTTGAAAATTCTGGATAGTTTTAGCTTAAATTTTAAAGAGGCTTCAGTTGATGAGAATTCTTTTGCAGAACATTATCTGTCATTTTAAATATGTGAACGTATTGTTGTTTTCTAATTCCATGGAATTTTTTCTTCATGCCTGAGCCACTGCATTTATTTGAATGCTTTGAATGTTGTAAGTGTATCCGGGAATATATATATATATATATATATATATAATGAGGACAATTTCTGTGTATTATAATTTTTTTAATTTTTCAAAACATTTGAAAACTCTTAATTCCCGCAAATGAATAATCAAAATAAAATGCAAGTACTACTAAAAATGTAATTCCACAGAAATCTTCATTATTTTTTACTCCTTTGGATGTACTTAGTTGCTTTCAAATAAATACAATAGCTTGAGCAGGTAAGTAGAATTTACATAAAATTAATGGTCATGAATTCAAAGATGCTGATACACTTGAGACTTAAGGAGACTACCCAACTGCCCTTTGCAATTGCTTTTTTTTTCTATTACTGTTAGTTGTGTAGAATCAATAGAAAATATCTTGGAAACAAAGTAAACGAGTAGTTTCTTAGAGCATATACAAAGTATATTATTTTAGCATATCTGAAAAAATTATTAATTCCTTTAGAATATTTCCAGTGCTATTGATTCTTTTAGAGCACTTAAGAATTCCTGATTCTCTTAGAACATTTAAGAATTTCTCATTCTTTTTGAACGTTTGAGAATTTCTCATTCTTTTAGAACATTTAAGAATTCCTCATTCTCTTTGAACACTTAAGAATTCTTGATTATTTTATCTTATTTGAATGAACTTGATTATTTTATCTTATTTGAATGAATTCTTGATTATTTTATCTTATTTGAATGAATTCTTGATTATTTTATCTTATTTGAATGAATTCTTGATTATTTTATCTTATTTGAATGAATTCTTGATCCTTTTGGAACATTTAAGAATTCTTGATTATTTTATCTTATTTGAATGAATTCTTGATTCTTTTGGAACATTTAAGAATTCTTGATTTCTTTAGAATATTTCAAATAATAGCTAGAGCAGGTAAGTAGAAATTGCATAAAATTAATGTTACGGTCACGAATTCAAAATGACTTAAATATAGGAATCTTATAGAGCAGACTACAAACTACACTTTTGACTTACTTTTTTTCTGTTATTGTTAGCTATGTGTAAATTCAATCAATAGAAGAGATCGTGGAAATAAAGGAAATGAGTAGATTCTTAGAGCTTATATTAGCAAAGAGTTATTGATCCTTTTAGATAATTTTCAGAGCTATTAATTCTTTCATAGCACTAAGAATTCCCGATTCTCTTACAACATTTAAGAATTCCTGATTCTTTTGCAACATTTAAATATTCTTGATCATTTTACCATATTTGAAAGAATTTTTGATTCTCTTGGAACTTTTAGGAATTCTTGATCATTTTACCATATTTGAAATAATTCTTGATTCTTTTGGAACGTTTAAGAATTCTTGATCTTTTTAGAATATTTCATATTTTAGCTAGAGTAGGTAAGAAGAAATTAATGTTATGGTCACGAATTCAAAATGGCTCAAAGATGGGAACCTTAAGGAGACGACCCAACTGCACTTTTGAATTATTTTTTTTTCTTTCCTGTTTCTGTTAGTTGTTTAGAATCAATAGAAAAGATCTTGGAAACAAATAGTTTGTTAGAGGAAAAGAATATGGCTTACATTTAAAAAAACAAAACACACACACATAGTTGGTAGCACTTGTAATGCCATATTTGAAGTCGGTTCCGATTTCATGACCGAAAAGACTACTCGAACGAAAGAAATATAAACATAGAACAAACAATAATTAGTGGACAACAAACGCTGGTCATTAATATACACCATTTAAACCATTTGTCAACAGAAAAACAAAACCGATCCCATTAGGCGAGCCCTCTCTCCCTGAAAAAAAAGCCAACCATCTCCAGTTCCCTTCCCACACAACAGAAGCCGGAAGAACCAAACCGCAGTGGCCGCGTGCGCAGAAGAGGAAGCCGAAGATAAATGAACAGTAAAAGAAAAGGACGGGAGAGTATTACAGCGGCCATTTGTCGGTAAGAGGCAATTTTTAACGAATTACCCATGCAAAGCGAACGATCATAAAGGCTTGTTCGGCAGTGTCGGAATTGCTTTTATGCGAGGCTTAAAAACACGTTCGGATTTGTTTGAGTTGGATTCACTACACGTGAGCGTTGAACTCTGAATGGGGAAAAAAATAAAAAAAAATTGTGATTTGTGGAAGTTCTGTGTACACGAAAGAAGTCGCGAGGTTTGTTTATAACGGAATAAACGTGTTTATACAGCAATTAATTTAGCAAGAAGCTTCTCTAGAGTTGAATCGCTCGGCGTAAAACGTACCATCTACAAAATCAATCTCTGCAAAAAAACAAAAAAAAAAGTGGTGTTTTTAACGGTAGGAATTTCAGAAAAATCCAAAAGAATTTTGACAAATTAGAACAATTCTAACAAAAATACATGCCTAAGAAATTTGCTAAATTTACATTCTACTATAACAATTTTAAAACTGAATACTTGTAAACAATTTTTTGTTTTGTTTTTTAACCCTTTAACGGGCACACGGCTAAAATATAACTTTCTGTGATAAAGTACTTGATAAATGTAATGTTCTCATCATCTATAAATGTTATTTAGTCACAAAAAATATCTGATCGAGAGTTTTTTTCCTGGGTGGTGGCTAGACGTTATAGCCACTGCGCACTTAGGACATTTAACGTACTTTTCAGGACAGAAATAATGAATCATATCACAAAAAACTTTTTATCAAAAATTAACATTTATGCTGATAACTATTTCAATAACAATTAAATACAAAGTATAAGTGTAATTAAATACCACACACACAATAGAATATTTGTACAACATAGAATACTTACTTAAAATATATATAGAATACTTAGAATATATATAGAATGCTTAGAATATACATTGAAATAGGTATATATCCACATTTATATTTTATTTAATTTTAGTATAAAAAGTTAGAAATAAAGTAATATTTTTGAGAATTTAAATAAGTTATTTCACAAATTTGATGAGCTATTTACTGTGAAGCTTTATAATATGCAAACGGTTTTTTTTTCTCCAATCAGAAAAGCTGTAATGAAAGATTTTCGAACTCGAGAATCTTGTACTACATATTGTAAACAAAGTTTGCTTACATTTCCGACCCCCAACATTCTCACATGATTCTAAGTGCTCTCTCTCGAGTGGAAGAAAAGCGAAAATTTCTAGGGCATTTTTCTGTTCTATATGGGCAGTGGATAGAGCCTCTATCCACATATAAAAGCTTTCCAAAAACCTAAATAAAACCTTTTTTTAATAGCAAATTTGCTTAATTCATTCAAATGAGAGAAAAGTATACTTAAGACATATCGAAATTTTTTTCAAAGATCATAAATTTTATTTATAGTAATCAAAATACAATTTGTAGATTTACACCGAGAAAAACTGTTTTTACCTACCCTTCAGAGGACATGAAATGCAAAAAAAGGTATTGTGCTGCCATTCCTATTAATTGTTATGCGCTTTAGATGCGTTTTAGCATATGGATAGACTAAATATCCAACACCCGCTCGGAGAAAAAATTTTTAATATGTGGCTAGACCTATTAGCCACTGCCCGCTAAAGGGTTAAATTATTCAAAAAACTTTATCTGAAGCTTTATCTCGAGCCCTTTTTTTCCCTTTCACTTATTGCCTTGCACAATATTTGTGTTAGTTATACTTTTTGCACCATTTTCTGTTGTTTGTTCAGAAAATGTGTGGAAAGGTAAATTTGTCTACAGCACGTGATTTTCAGCGAGATCTTTGTCGCTCTACAAAAATTACTGGCCACGGTAATGGTTATGATGGGGAGTGAGTCAGCAGCATAACGTACACCCACGCATTGTAAGGGGCCCGAGGATTCTAGAGGGCCAAAAACCCGAAGGCAAGTACTGCTTGGAACTCAAAACCTGAGTTTGCAGGAGGGCCCTAATATTCTCCGTTACACCATTGGAGTGAGTGTTTATTACCTTCGCACTGAAAGTAACAAGAGGGCTATTGGTGACGGACCTCGTAATTTTGAACCGAGATGAATTATGGTTGTGGACCTGGTTGTAATGATAAGTAGTACTTACTCGCTTGCCAGCTGGTGCTTGGAGATTCAGGTCCCCAGGAAAGAATTCCGATCGGAGGATTTCTTGCAATCAAGCGAGTCAAAGAATATTCTACAACTTTCACAGACCCAACGATGGCCATTTATGATCGCTGGAATCCATCAAATATTCTGAGTCGGCTTTAGATTTATATACTACTCTTATATGTTTAATTCATAGCTTGTTGTTACTGTTTTTGATACTACAAATTAAAAGGGAAAGTTTACTCTTGGTAGACAACGCCAGATGCACCTTCAAATCTCCAACAACACAACAAGGATAGTAATAAGGTGACCAACCGTCCTCCTTTAGGGAGGACAGTCCTTCTTTTATAGGTTCTACCCTTCCTCGAAAAGTGTCCTCCTACTTGTCCTCCTTTTAATATTTTAAAACTGATCTGTTAATCTCTGTATTCAGAGATGAACCAAACACGTTTCAAATACGTCGAAGAGAATGCTCTGAAATAAATATCACAGAAAATAACAGCTTTCAATGGTGTTTTTTGACTTCATCGCGCAAGTATAAATTGGGCAGATTTAGAAAATTGTGTTGAGTTTTTATGGAAAGAGATGCTTGATGTGTGTGTGTGTGTGTGTGTGATAAAATCAATGACAATTGTCTGTTTGAAGAAATTAGAAGACTGAATGCATATTTAAGTTGTAATAAATTGAAACAAATAAAAACAAACAAATATAATTGAAACAATCAACGTGATGAAATTGTTAAGAGATGGGTGGAAATACTTAACCATTTCAAAAATGAACAGATTCCATTTGAAAATTATGCTCTATTCTAGTTGAATTTACGTTGTGCTGTCCTGGAACTACTGCAGCAATTGAGAGTTTTTTCAGTTGGTAATAATTTTTGGACAAATGAGAAAAAAAATCATTCACTGAGAAAATACTTGTTTAAGTAAATAATTAAAAGGAATGTTAGCGTAATTAGAGTATTTTTGTTTGAATTAATAGTTTCATGTATTTACGTTGTAACTTTTTCTTAAATTTGTCGTCGTCCTCCTTTTCATCGCAAAAAAAAAAAAAAAAAAAAACTGGTTACCTTTTATAGTAAGAAGAAATAGTATTTGGTCGACTTGGTATTTGTTAGTCATTTGACATTTAATGTTAACTCTAGGCATGAACTGCTAAATATGATTTCCAGTAAGTAACAATTACTTTGATATGTGTTCCAATAATTGAATAGTTTAATTGAAATATCCGGTAGGAGTATGGGGTGATATCTCATTGAAAAAAGAGCAAAAAACAAATTTGATAAATAATTATGCAGTAGCACTCTAATATCGGGTTACCTGGTTTGCGTTCTTGACTATTAAAGGCTTCACACAAGCTTTATAAAATTTGCTTTTGAAATTGTATTTTTATTGGATCTGTTCAAAAACATGTCCAGGTATGCAATATAATCCAACTTCGTTCAATGTAAAATATTAGCACATTCATATTTTCTATCTCTTTAAAGATCATTATTTTTTAATATTAGAAGTCTCAATAATGTGTGTAGGGAACATCAACTTCCTGCTTAGATTGTCAACATTTTGATAACACAAACATTATTCTATCTCTGTGGCTAATTCAGTTTTTGACATTCGTGAATAGTGAGGCTGTTTTCCAAAGAGGTCAAACAAGACAACACATATAGAAAACACACATAATTAAGGTTTATACCAATTGGTAATATAAATAGACAGAGTTGACATAAAACCCTTTTTATAATTTAACTTTTTATTGTGTTCAGCGAATTTTATTGAGTCGGATACCATCGCCAATGTTGCGTCGGCTACAAATCGGACGCTAACCCATGGTCCTTATCACGCAAAAGTCACGAAAATCTCCAAAAGTCGCAAACACATAACTATTTCTGCAACAACTGTTGTGACCGAATGTAGTTTACAAAATTAAATTGTGTAAAAATATTTACGGTTCACACAAGAAATATTATCCTGTCAAGCAAATTTTGTTTCTATAACAAATCATTAAACGGAAGTCTAAACGGAAGTTAAATAACAAACATGTTTGTGGTGAATGCTGATACTACGCTATTGATCAAGCTTCGCAATTAAATTTTTAATTTATCGTCTGTTATCATATTTGTAATTCAATATGTTTGGTTTGCAATATAAATCGTTTGTTCGGTATAATTACTCGCGCGTGGAAGAGAAGAATTCGATTCCGTTTGGATTTAATAATGGGGTTCTATTTTTTATCGCTTTTGTTCTGCGCTGCGATTTATCTTTACCAGTTTCGATGGAATATTTCAAGCAAGTTTGCTGACATTAAAAAGGGAAAAAATGAAGCTTTACTATTTGTTTTATGTACTATTTATTAGTTAATACTACGATTGCTATTTAAATAAAATGTTTTTGTTCTACTTTTTTATTAAAAAGTGTTTATCTTATACAGTGGGTTATCTTATACAGTACCTTATATAGTGTTATCTTATACAGTGGGCCCCAAAAGTGTTCGTACACTTGCAATTTCCAATAAAATTTAATGTTTTCGACTAGTAAAAATTAATGTATCGGAATTGTAATTTTTTTATGATATCCGCAACTTATTCTTAATGGAATGACATTATTATTTTTTTAAAAATAGCATTATTTTTAAAAATTAATAATCAAAAAGTTACTTAAAAATTACACCTCAAAAGTCTTCGTACACTTAACAAAAGTCTCAACATTACTTCAAATATTGTATTTCTTTCTTAACTTGGTACTTTGTATATCTTTTAGTGTCCACAACAGCTTTTAAACTTTTTGGTATAGATTTAATCATTTTTTTTTTTTTTTTTGTAAATTCTGCCTCGATATTCCTCCGTGCTTCTGTAATTATTGTTTTTACTTCCCATTATGTGTTTATATGTCATGTTTTCTTTTTTTTTTAAATCAAATTCTCCCCAAATACATGCTCTACTGGGCTAAATAAAGGGATTGAGAGGTATTTTCAGATTTTGGGGACAGTTATAGAGGCACCAGCGGCATGCATTGAGAGCAGTGCGCTTGGCGTCATTATCTTGATAAAAAAAGAAGTCGCCTCCAATACCAACATTTTGGGCGATTAATTTGAAATTTCCTTTTAAAATATTTAAATAGAGCTCATGATTCTCAATTCCATAAAAAAAAATACCAAATTACCTAATCCTGAAGCCGATTTACAACCCCACGTAGGAACACTTTCACCTCTATGGTTCATTGATCCAACTAGATTTTCTTGGGATTAAGTTTCAGAAAATTCAAAATTGACGGCAAATTGATTGGGATGACAGACAATTCAACATTTTTAGTTCCGATGGGTGCATAATAGAATGTAAATGAGAAAACGAGGAATTTTATTCCATGAATTTATGTGGAAGAACATCTCCATGCAGAAGCATGGAGGTGGAGGTGTTCTTGCGAAGGGGTGTAAATTGGCTTCAGGATTAGGTAATTTGGTATTTTTTGATTGTATTGAGAATCATGAGTTCTATTTAAATATTTTAAAAGGAAATTTCAAATTATCCACCCAAAATTTGGATATTGGAGACGTCTTCTTTTTTAACAGGGTAATGACGGCAAGCGCACTGCTGTCAATGTAGGCCGCTGGTGCCTTTATAACTATCCCCAAAATCTGAAAACACCTCTCAATCACTTTATTCAGCCCAGTAAAGCATATTTGGTGAGAATTTAATTTTTAAAAAAAAGAAAACATGACACATATAAACACATAATGAGAAGTAAAAACAATAATCACAGAAGCAGAAAGGAAAATCGATGCAGAATTTATAAAAAACTGATTAAATCTATACCAAGACATTTAATAGCTGTTGTGGACACTAAAACATATCTTACTAAGTACCAAATTAAGAAAGAAATACGTTTGATGCTATGTTGAGATTTTTGCTAAGTGTGCGAAGACTTTTGTGGCGTAATTTTTAAGTAGCTTTTTGATTATTAATTTTCAAAAATAATAGTTATACTATTCTTAAAAAAATGATTATGTAATTCCAGTAAGAATAAGTTGCAGATATCCTAAAAAAATTACAATTACGATATATTAATTTTTACCAGTCGAAAACACAAAATTTAATTGGAAATTGCAAGTGTACGAACACTTTTGTGGCCCACTGTATATGTTTATTAACTGGTAGCCTTACTTCCTATTCGTCTCCAGAACTCAAAATTCCCTGGGCGACCCTGATTACTTTATTTCAAAGCAATACGTATTTACATAAAATTTAGCATCCTATTTCCGCACTAATGTTGTTTAAAAAAAAAAAGAGCGTGTGTGCTTATGACCACACGATGGAAGTGATAACTTCAGATTTTGTACTGTAATTTCAGGGATTAGTTAGGTGAATAAAAAACAAGGGAATATTAGTATTGTCATATAAAATTATTTATTCATATGTCTGTATTCATAAAGTAATATTTTTTGAGAAATGTACAATCATATTTGTGAATTAATTGCATTCTAAGAAGCAAGAAATAGGTTTATGGTAGTTGAAGTAGGTTATAAATGTGCTTTAGATTCAAAATTATTTAAATATCTAAAAAAAAAAAAAAACCCCGTCAAGCATTGTTCCGTACTTTGTCTGGCTTTCATTTGGATCATTTGACATAATTAGATTGAATTTTGGTTTTAAAAAATTAACTAAAGGCTTTGATTTGTCTTGAAAAATCTACATTAAAATCTCCACTTAAAATAGTAGGCGATTTGTTCAAAAGAGTTGATCCGGCTTCAGTGTAGGTAACTAAATTTTTGTGAATGAATTCAATAATTTTCTCTACACTTTGATTTGGTTAAATATAAATAGAAACCCTTACAACTATTTGTCTATTTTCTGCTCTACATTTCGCTGCACAAAATTCTCCGATACATGACTCATAAAACCCAAATGATTCAGTAGTATTGTTACGAGTAGTATTGTTACCATTGTTACGAGCGTTACAAACCCGAGCGTAACAATGCTTAGCTTTTTAAAACGCATAACTTAAGTTCACTCTCCAGCAAAACGGGCCAAAAGAAGTTATCACTTCAAAAATGTATTTAAAAAAATACCAAATTGCGAGAATCAACAATATATAGTGAATATGAAAAAGTATTTATAAAGTATAATTATTAAGCTTAGTTTGCGAAACGTCTGAAGTAAACTTACAATCTCAATATATTTTCCGAACTTGTTCTTATAATTTCCAATCCTTTTACGAACTCAGCTAGTGAAAAAAGTTACTCCTTGATATTTTCCCCGCAAATATTTGAACGCATTAATATAGCTGCTAAGAATTCAAAATACTATTGTTAAGAAGCAACAAATATATATCTAGGCCTCCAAAAACTTTCCAGAGTTCTTCAACTGTTATTTGTAAGGGAAATAACCAGTAATACAGCACGTCACAACTGCTAGATTCTGTACAAAAGTAATCCATTCAGAAATTCAATCTGAAAGTTTACCGCAATAAGAAAAAATTCCCGTCTCGACGATGTCACCTGGAATAAAAATGTCAAAATCGAACATCTTACTTTTCTCAAGAATAAGAACAAGCTTTAGAATAAAACTCTACATTTTTAATAATGACATTGGACTAAAAAAGCTAAGCCTACTTTACTTGAAAATTCAAATTAAATATACCATTTTCTTTTTATTTTAAATCCTTCTTTTGAAATGAAGTGAAACTTCGAATAAAAAAGTAGACGTTGCCTCGCTGCTAAAAATGTCTTCTCATTAAAAGATTAGAACAGAGCGAGCTTCTCATATTAATCGCTTATATATTATAGTCCCAACGAAATTGCAGATAATTTACTGCTTTTCGACCTCATTACTGTTTCGCACGCAAGCGTGGTCGTTTCTTTCCTTTCCAGCAGCCGATGTTCTATGGAATAAAAAACAATAAAATAGACTGCAGCATAAAAATATATATACACAGAGATTATTATTGCTTCCGTAAACCATAACGTGTCACTGAATTAAAACATTAGAAGTCCGGAACGTAATAAGCCGATTTGAATTGCCTGAAATTTTAACGGAACTCTCTTTTAAAATATATTGAAAGAAATTGTCGTCTCTGAGCGAAGAGAATGTTTTTGTTCTTTAATCACTCAGCTCGGAATGGCAACATTGTTGCAAGTGCAATTACAATCAACGCGTTTGGAATGAGGTAATTCTATTAAGAACAGCGGAACACTTTAGATGAGTTGAATTGGTTCGTAAATTTAAAGGATGGTTTTTTTTTTTTCTTCTTCTTTATCTCATCTTGCAACATTTTATACGCTTATTTAGATGGAAGTTACGCTGTCTACCGTGAACTTATATAATTTTATTAATTTTGGGATTCATTATTTTTTTTAACTACTTTTAAAAATTTGAAACTGGATATTATTTTGGTATGTTAACAATTTTTTTTCATTATTATTTGGATTTTGTTGTTGTTAATTCAGGAAAATGATGACGTCTAAATTATGAAATTGGTTTGAATTATAAAATTGTCTCATATGTAAATTTAATGTTTGCGTTATTGGAAGCGGACTTATTCTAGAATGCTTTAAAATACCGATGTTAGGTAACTTATATGTTTATTATACATAGAAATTATACATTCGAATTTCAAAGAAGCGTATCATCTTTCATTTCATTATTTGGTAATTACATTATTTAGTATTTAATGCTTTTGAAAATAACTTGATAGAGGCATAAAAATTTTTTTATGCATGTAACATTTTGTGAACGGTGAATTAATTTAATTTTCTTTTTCTCTATAAAGAGAAATTTAACAAATTCGTTTGTTTGTACATTTTGGGTAGCTTACTTTTTCTTGTGTTTTGTAATTTTAGAAGAATAAATTGCACATTATTACATGTAACGAAATCTCTGGGATTATAAGAACAACAGATTTGAAATTTGGCTCTGACATGTTTCTTTCACGGAATAGAGATCCACTATGCACGGATTTTATGAAAACGGATCCCCAAATGGTTGCGAGGGGTTAAGGAGCACTATAGATAAATATTCTCGCGTTTTTTAACTATTAAACCTACATACTTGAAATTCAGCAGGCATGTTTCTTTCATGGAGTAGAGATTCGCTCTAAGAACGGTTTTCGCATTAATATACTGTTGGGGGGGGGGAGGTGGAGTTAAGGAGATTTATAGATATATATATATTCCCATTTTTGAGCTATTAGACGTACAGACTTAAAATTGGCTGACATGTTCATTTTGTTGAGTGAATATTAAGGCCGCATTGTTCAGCTACACGAGGGTTTTTGGCGACGAACCTCGTCAATTTGAACCATGGTCAAGTGACGGGGACGACACCTGAGTTGGCACCCCCTCTGCTAACTATCACACCAACGGGAGGACGTTTGTGCTCTCGACATATTTAACGTGCATCGCTTCCCTACACGGCGAGTCTTTCGTGGTGCTAGGCTCGAACTCGTAACAAGCCAGCCACGATCTGATACCTTGACCACTAGGCTACCGCGACCACCTCATTTTGTTAAGTAAAGATGTCTTAAAAATGAGTTTTACGGAAATCCACTTTTCGAGGAAGGGGATTGTGGGAGCGTAAAATATGATATCATTTCACTTTCAGAAATTCAAATCCTGTCCTTTATAAAATCAGAGGTGAGGATTAAAAGAAAGTTTTAGCAAAACAAGTTAACGTTTAGAGGTAGGACTTAGATATCAACAATATACATATTTATACATACAGTGTACATTTATACATCATGACATACCAAGCCAAACGGGCTGGTAACAGATTATATATATATATATATATTATAATAATAATTCTATAACTCTAGACTATAGCGATTATAAACTTTTTATTATAGCTGAAGCATTCTTGAAGAAATGATCGCGTATGAGTTAGGGCAATTAAGGAAACTGAATCAAGTGATTGTTTAGCTTGATTTAATTAATCCATTTAACGAAGTTGTCATGTGTTGGTGGTACCGTACCCTCCTAACTTCTACTTCACGCCACTGAAGGACTTTGAGATAGTGGTCCCTGTTATGATGCACGATAGGTCTTAAATGCGGAACTAAATTTCAGATGTATCTCAGACATCAAAAATTGAGCAAATATAATATCAAAATTTTCTATATTGCTTAAAATTTATCATATATTGATAAATTAATTTTTTTTTAAATTGTAAATAAATGAAAAGGCGTGGGCGATTTTTTTTTTTTTAAGAAAATGTGACCCAAATTAAAAAACAAACATCATTTGGTAAAGATAGATTTCCTATATTTAGAAGTCACAATCAAAGCTTGTTCGCCAATTGATCATGTCTTGGCTGCTTTAGGTAAAAAGATTTGTTTGTGTGTGAAAGCGGACCTCTCTTTCAGTTCTTTCAGGACACATGGAAGTATTTTTCCCTGTATGTTTAGTAATAAGAATTTGGGATGTTACAATTTTTACTTTCTGGAGATATAAAAATCTGTGTTTAGTCTTCAAATTCAATCCTATTTCTGTTATTTTCTCGTCAGTTTTCCGAATATCATGTAACCATAGCATTTTGGTCTCAGTATCGTGTATTAATGATAAGGAAATCATCAGTTCAAGGCCCCATTTCAACCAAAAATTATAATTTGAAGTAATAAAGGTCTTTCTAGGCAATAAAATACGTTCTTGCGCGAGGGTACAAAGGCCTCTGGATAGATACATTTTCATCACCCCTCGCTATTTCATACCTTAGTGTGAATGCGTCTTAAGGTTTATTCATGTGGAAATATATAACCTTTTTAAGAAAATAAATCTTGAATGGGGAAACATGCATACATACATGCATACATACCGTAAAAACCGCCGTATAACGCGCGCTTTTAACACAACAACAGGATCGAAATTAAGGGGTGCGAATTGGAAAATGAGAGCTTTAAAGATAAAAAAAAAAGAGATGAGAGGACAGAAAAAATTAAACTTCTACAAATATATCGAAATACGGTTTATTTAAAAGAAATAACAATACTTATGAACTTAAAGGGTTATAATTCTAGAAGTATGTAATTTTTTCCTAAAGCTTGGAATAATACCTGTGACGGGCTCACGCGTCTTTTCATTAACATATTCTTTGGGTTCTTTTGGGGCCAGAATTAATGGCAACTCTTTTCCAACCAAAACCCAAGAAGTGAAGCGTGAATAAGAGATGCAAATTTGAAAGCTTTTAAGTATCAAAAGTTAGAGTAAGCGAGGTGGCAATTTGGGGAATGTTATGATAGAGCGTGATACAATTGTAAAGTGACAGCCAACAGAAGTTATTCCGGAGATAGAGCCATTACGTCAAGGTGCACACGATTGCACTCGAGTAGATACACAACTTCCATTAAGATTGGATCGGCGATCGAAGTTAAGGTAGGATTGATTATTTAATATTAGGATCTGAGATATTATTGGAATTGAGTTTAGGCGTGTTAGTTATTGATAGTGTGGTCCGGGTTAAGCTAATTCCGTATTATATATATTGTGTGTTTTGTCATCATAGAGTCTCTCACATATATTATTATTATTTAATCTGTTAGATGTTTAAGTTTAAGTTCTTAATAAAGCCATATTAAGAACATGGAAACTTCTAGCGCATCATTTATTCCTACATCTCTAGCTCACGATGATAATCAAAGAGAAAGGCACTCCAGGGGGGGGGGGGGGGGGCGGCTTCAAGAAGCCTTTTCCAGGCCAATCTTCTCCCAGCTAGTGTTCTCCAATTTTTAGTTCTCAAAACTAGGAGATCTTTTTCTAGGCCATCTTAGAAATCCTTCTTAGGTTTGGCCTGCCTTTTCTCCTTGTGCCAATTGGTTCTCCAAGTTAGTAGTGCGGTCTGCGCCTCTTCTGACAACCGTGGCATTTAATTTCGTTGTACTTGGAGAAAGTTAACGATGTCAGATTCTTTATATGAGTGATTCTAAATTTCATCTTCGCCACGAGCCATTTCCTGAAGTCCTCCTAGTAAGTAAAATCCTGAAGTAAAATAATTCTTAAAATCTTTCTTTCGTAGATATTTATCCTGTTCTCATCTCTTCGAGACATGGGCCCCAAGTTTCACATGCATAAATTAATTCTGATCTTAAAAGACAATAATACAAATTTTGTTTTTCTTTTGATTACATTCGATTTCATATATTTTCGTATTCCATTAAGACATCTATTAGTAATTCTCTTTTGGATTTCAGTAGTACAATCGTTCCTATTGTTAATTTCAGAACCTAAATAAGTGAAACTGTCAACAACTTCAAAATTATACTCTTCAAATTGAAAGTGGGAATTGTTAAAACATGATTTAATGTAAGGCATGTATTTTTGATCTTATTCTCATTAATTATTAGTCCCATTCTGAGAGGAACTTTTTTCTGAAGATAAGAAGGCTTGTCTTGACTTAGTACGGTGGGTGTCCGAGTAATAATATCAATGTCATCAGCAAAGCTTACAATTGTATTAATTTATTAAAGATTTTTCCTTTGGTATTGATGTTGGAATCTCTTCCCATCTTTTCTAATTCTAAAAGAAAGAGAAGACACGCTAGTGCATCTTCCTGACGAACGCCATTTTTATTTTTATTTCCAATGAATTTAAAAAATTGATCATTTGACATAACTAAATTGAATTTTGATTTTAAAAAAATCTACTAAAGGCTTTGATTTTTCTTTTGAAAAATCATTATTAAAACCCCCACTTAAAATAATAGGCAATTTTTTCAGAAGAGTTGTAGGCAACTAAATTTTTGTGAATGAATTCGATAATTTCCTCTACTCTGATTTGGTGAAATATAAATAGTAACCATTAGAATTCTTTGTCCATTTTCTGCTCTACATTTCGCTGCACAAATTTCTCCGATACATGACTCATTAAACCCAAATGATTCAGTAGTATTGTTATCATTCAGTAGTATTTTTACCATTGTTACGAGTGTTACAAACCCGAGCGTAACAATGCTTGGCTTTTAAAATGTATCATTCAAGTTCACTCTCTAGCAGAACGCGGATAAAGAAGTTATCACTTCAAAAATTTTATGTATATGTAAATATAACTTACTCATTAATTATATTAATTTGGGCGTTGTGTGTCTCCGGATATAACCTACACATTCGCTATAAATAGTAACTTGGATATGTGCTTGCATTTTTTGACATAAACTGTCGAAGTCTAACTGAAATTATCTGCGGTCGCATTTCATATTCTGCATTTAATTTGTTTTTGTTGCCAGATACGTTGTGATAAATATTTTTCACTTAAATACATTGTTCTGAGTGGTATTAAAATGTTTATAGCTGTTGAAGAATTCTGCGCGAATAATCAAGAACTGATCTTGTTTAAATTTAGATTTTAACGTCAAATCTCTTGGGATAGGTTCTTCTTTTTGTGTTATTGCTGTTTTTCCTCACAAATTAAAAGGTGCATTTTCATTAGAAAACTATTTAGTTTTGCAAAATATTACGCTAACGAGTACAAAATTATTTCTCAGAGCCCAAGATCGTAAACAATAGAATAATCATTAACTAGTCGATAGTAAAAGTTTCAATATTCATTTATTACATTATAATAAAAGTTAAAAACGTGTTTCAAAATATAAATTTATTATGTATAAATATAATTTTCAATTTTAATGACTGAGATGAGCTTGCTTTGTTTTAGACAGAAGTTTTAAGTCGAGTTCTATTGTTGGTATTAATAAACATATTTCCCGTCCAGTATCCAATTTATTTCTGCATTTTGCGTAAATCCGAGAAATGTTGAAAAAGACTTTTTTGCACAAGCTTGTTGTAGTCAAAAGCATGGGGTCTCAGGATCCTTAACAGATATCCGTGCACTCGAAAAAAACATCCTTCTTTTTATAAACCAATGTAACTTAACAATAAAACAAAACAATAATTTGAAATTTTTACCACATGATAATCATATGCATTTACATTATTTCTCAAATTTTCAGAAAATTTGAGAAAAAATCAAAAAAGTTATAAGGAAATATAAATTGGACAATTTTTCAAAAATATGAAAATCTGAATTTTACACCGCGCAGGATTCTGAAGTACAAAATTGATCAAAGTTTACAAAATTAATTTTACTTGGTATAAAAGTGTTCACTTTTGAAGTTAAAATAACTTTAAAGAATTTTAGAGAACAAAAATATTTTTTTAATACAATTATGTAACAAAAATTTAAAAATTTAAAAAAAAATAAACTAAAATTCAAAAAAAAAAATTCCATTAAAATTTTATTTGAAAATTGTTGTATAAGTTATGAAGAGCCTTTTATTTTGAGTACGTGTATTAAATTTCAAATTGATATCATAAATAATTTATAAGAAATCCTGCGCGCAAGCTAAAATGCTTCATTTTGAGAAAAATGAAGTTAAGGTATCCGACTTCCCTAAAATCATGATTTTTTTTCCATAAATTTGTAATTTTTTTTCTATGATTTTATTGTATTGGCCATCTTATTAGCTTAATAAAAATACCATGTTTTTTATTTTCCATTCACTAGAACAAAAACTACAAATGTTTTAGTAAAAGCAGATGCCATAACTTTACACAAGATGTCAAACTTTAAAATGCGTTTTAATCGAAATGTGTTTTTTCGTAGTGAATGAATGAAAATGTTCGAAAAACTCAAACGGGGACAGAGATTGCACAAACAGTTTTGAAAATAGTTTGATGAAATTTTTTGTGTATGTCTTGTATAGCAGTAGAAGTGATTTGACCTTCCGATGTATCAATCACTGTTTTATTTCAAAATTTACAGTCCTTTATGTGAATATAATCACTGTTGTTTTAAGCAATTTCACATAATCACTAAGATAAAGTGCTCTAGTTTTTGTAAAAATTAAAATATCTCTTATCCTGAAGGTCATTTTAAACATGAATAACAAAGTAACACAACAAAATTGAAAAATTGAGAATTTGTTCATAAAACGTTTGTACAGAGCGGGCCCCGTTCATGTAATTTTTTGTCAATTTTTACCCATTTTTTCCCATTTTAGAAGTAATAATTTGTTTTTCTGTTTTTAATTTTAGTCTTTTTTTTTTCTTAAAATGTACTAAATAAATCTAAAAACCACAAAAAAATCCCCATATTTCCAATTTTTTTTTTTTTTTTT
>BMAV01024962.1:50210-63966 GCA_019973955.1 Trichonephila inaurata madagascariensis | reverse complement strand
TTAAATTTTTTTTTTTTTGTATTATTTTAACTTAGAACTTCCAAATTTTGTGAGATTATAGAAAAGTATATAAAGCATAATTTAGGCTAAAAAAATTAGATTTGATTTCTTAACCGATTTCTTCTGTCTATTGAATCGTACTGTGTTCCCTTAAAAATCTGTTGATCTATGGGAGAGGGGGTTGAACCCTTAAGTACCACCCTCCCTTGTTCTATCCATTGAGTAAATAGCTCTGCGAGTACACGGTTGTTTTCATATGGAACCAGTGGGGTACACATGTATCTCTTATGGGGGCGGGGTGAGCGAGTGAGTGAATATTAACGTCGCACTGTTCAGCTACACGAGGGCTTTTGGCGACGAATCTCGTAATTTTGAACCCTGGTCAAGTGATAATGACGACACCTGATCTGGAATCCCTTCCCCTAACTGCCACACCATACCAACAGGAGGACGTTAGAGCTCTCGGGTTTTTAGTGATACTGGGCTCGAACTCGTGACGTGCAAACCCCGATCCAATACCTTGACCTTTAGACTACCACCCTCCTCCCCCCACCTGGCTTAGAAGATTTATTATGTAAACATTACGTTACTATCCTGAACGTAATAAAAAATTAGGGTTTATGGTTATGTTCTCTACCAAATGCAATAATGTTTTTTATCACTTGTCTTTTTTTACTCCACCCCGCATGAGAGTTACCCCAAACGTAAACAAAGCGGGAATAAACAAAACAGTGCATTTATCTAACAAAATAAACTACAGAAACTGAAAGTGGTTATCGTGTGTTCCTCTGTTTTCATCCTTACATTAAAATTCCATGAATTGTCTTATCACAGTTTCGCTTTCTCTTTTGCGATGTTTAAACTTTACGTTACGCGATAAGTTTGTGTGAATTCATTATCTCCTTTAAAAAGATTACTTCCAGTGATAAGTGCAACACAACCCCCTGCCTCCTCACCTTCCCCTTTAACTCCTTTTGCATTTATCAAAACCCCGGTGAATCATTCCTTTGTTTACCGGGACTGACATGCCTTCCCTGTGTTTATTTTTAGAATTTTGCATCTGAAGAAGGTTGTAAATAGTGGTTAAAGACACACACTGGTGTGTTTGTGACAAGATAGTAAAGGACTCACGTGTGTGTGTGTTTTAAAGCTCCATTCATAATTACGGTTTAGAAGAATATCTTGTAGAGTACGATAGTTTTTTTTCCTTCTCTTCGTTTCAATTTTTTTTCAGAAGTTTTTTTCGAAGTTTCTTTTTTTTTTCGGGTTCTTTCCGAGCGCTCTTGATTTGTTGGTTTGAATCAACACCACAAGAGGCACTTTAAGAAGACTACTGGAGACAGACTTTTGAATTCTGACAAAGATCAAAGACAACGACATTGATTGCGGTACATTCCTCTCTTGACTTCTTCCCCTTACCATCCAGTGGCGTAATAGAGAATATAAGGCCCCTCCCCTGCAAAATCAGGTTTTGGGCCCCCACCCTAACTACGTATTTGGCGTCAGTTAGGACTTGAGCTCCCTAGAATCCTGCCCCACCATGATGTAGGGGTTGCGAGGTTGTACGTTACCCCACTGACATCATCAGTGGCGTAACTGGGTATCGAAAGGCTCTGGTGCAAAAAAAAAAAAGTTAACCCTAGTTAAACTGGTTAGGTTTTATAAAAAAATTAAACTATAAGAATATATTTAAGTGATACAAAGCTACTTTATCATCAGTTCTTTGTTGTGCTCTGCAGAACAAAGGAAATCAAAGCTACATGCTACCCACATGTATGTGTATGAGACTTAGGGATCACCCAGGTTCGACATGACACCACGATAGACCTTTTCCAAAATAGCTGTGAAGAGTTTAGGAACTGCTTGGATGTGGAAGACGAGAAGTTACTTAATAGATAATGAAAAATCATTCATTAATATACAATATTACAAATGAAAGTATTAGGATATATAAAACAAAGTAAACAGTGAATAAATATAATTTGTTTGTTTTACTATATGAAGGTCAGATCTACCAAAACTAACTTCAGTGGAGCAACAGCCCATGATGGCCAAGGCCCACTGTACCCTTCTCAGATTTTATGACCTTGGGTACTGAGGTGCATGAGCAGATGTTCCGGTCAGGTGGTCAGTCTGACGAGAAACTCCCCAATGTTTAGTTTCCAAGCAAGTTCTCATTTATTGACCCACTGAAGGGATGGAAGGCTGAGTCAACCTTACCCAGCCGGGGATCTGAACCCTGAACTTGTGGAGCGGAAGCGCGATACGCAACCACCCAGCCACTGGGTTTTTTTATTGTTATTATTATTTGTTTATTTTTGCGTTTCCATGAATAAGCCGCAAATGGTTTTTATGCCTTACATTTTTAATATGCCCCTGGAACGCTCCTCATTAATAATAAGAAAATTATTTTAATAACAAATCATGAAATTACGTAAAATTTCATTTATCATTTATAATTACACCAATATTTTTGAAAAAGATGTTTTGGTATAAAAAAATTAATAATTCATCGTCAATTTTCTCTCAAAAACATTCAAGGTTTCTATAAAGTTGTTTACTTTTATTTTTGCATGGACGTTCTGTAAAAATACAAGCAATTATTCCAGAATCGTTTATATATCCTTAGTTCCTCGTAACAAGTATAAGTGGTATTTATAATTAGAACTGAAAGTGAAAAAAAATTAATACATGCAATTAAATATTGTGGAATAATAAAAACACGCTCACACACACACGCACACACACAATGAAAAATTATTAATCTCTGTCTCTTACGGTCACATGTGTCTTAAAAGAAAAAACGTAATATATATTTTAAGCCATTATATTACCATCCTTAAAATCAAAACTTAACACTAGGAAAATATTTCCTTAGCAAACGTAACGATAAAACTTAAATAAACTGAACTCAGTGGCGCAACAGCCCATGAGGGCCAATCTCAGTTTTCGTGACCGTAGGAGGGTGCATGTGCAGAAATTTCGGTCAAGTGGTCAATCTGACGTGAAACCTCCAGTGTGTGTGTGTGTGTTCAATTCCCAAAACAATAAAACAGCTTTTTCAAAAAAATCACAATGATGATAAAAAAAATTTTTTTTTTAAAAATAATAAAAAGATTAGATGACGAAGTCCGCAAAAAATCTGGCATCCTATTTTGTAACTTAAAACAATAAAATGTTCGATTGTTCTGTGAAAAAGTTTTGCAAAGAACACTGTCACGAAAGGACTATGTTCTTCAAAGAAACATTAAAAAAGAATTTTTTTCCATTGCTATTATTAATACTTTTAATATTATGTCAATTTCGTCAGATTTTGGAGGATTAGCAATAACAAGAACATAACAAAATTAATTTCGCTAATGGTGAAAGCAGATGTGAATCGTTACAAACAAAATTGAAAAGTGTGTGTGTGTGATAAATTTTTTGCTTTTAAAATAATAACCGTCTTTTTTTTTTTTTTTTCTTCTTTTTTTTTGTATCTTATAATGTATTTTCTCCGAATTTTGAAACTCTTAGAAAACTGCTGCTAAATTCTTCAGCTTGCATAATATTTTGAAATACGCTGGTATTTCTAAAATTCTTTCTTTATCTCGATAAAGAAAAATCCTTGGAGAATAAAAAACAAACTTTCAACCATTTGAAATCATCAAATATAAACGAACAACACGAACAGAATTTTGAAAACAGGCAATTAAAATCATTTAATTTTGCTCGGGGGTATTGTAAAATATTTCTCAAACCATTTTATTACGTTTCACTGTCAAATTGCCTGGAAGAGGTGCATGTTATTTCTCGTTCAAACCGGTCAGTGTCCACATCGTAAAACTCATTATGTGTCAAGTTATTTGGTTTTCACTGCTTGAATACAAGGTGCTGCATGATTTTTGTTATAAATAGATTACCTATTATATATATTGCTACGTGAGTGCAATATAATAGGGTTCGGCTTTAGCTCTTATTTTGTGTCGTAAGTGTGTGACCACGGTTTCACAAAAAAGAATATTTTGTTTCATTCAAATCTAGTTAGTAAAACTATTGCTCCACACACACACATTTTGTATGAATTGAGTTGACACGTCGGCTCCGGTGGCTTAAAGGTAGCGCGCCCGCTTCGTACGTCCAGGGGGGGGGGGTGCGGTAGCCCTGTGGTCAAGGTATCGGATCATATCATTTCGAGCCCAGTACCACTAAAGAGATAAATAAATATATAGAGAGTGTGAGCTAATAGTAGGAATTGAAGAAAAGTCGTGGGGCCTACAGTGTTTGAGATCAGACTTTCACACAAAATATCCATCATTATAGAGGCAGTGAATGCGTTCAATTGTTTATTTCTGACCAACTCAAGAAGTTGGTAGCTGTAGCCTAATGGTCAAAGCGGCAGCGTTTGTCCGGAATGTCATGAGTTCGAGACTAGTGCCACTTAAGAAACCCACCAGGTAGAGGGGATGATGCTTGTTAAATCTTTCGAGACTGAAAGTCCTCTCCCTTGGCATGGTATCAAAGTTTCGAGCGGAGGCTGCCAGTTCAAGTATCATCCTCATCACTTGACCACAATTCAAAATTAAGAGTTTCATCTTGTTAGTAAAGTCTGGACATGGGAGTGGTTGTTTCTCTAGGGATCGGTTTGTAGCTCTAAACCCTTTTCGGGTGAGCTTGCTTCCTCTTTGGGCATTCCTCCTCCACCAACAACCCTCGCATTGCTTTATAATCCGACGTTAATAAACACTTACTCACCCAAATTAATGAGAAACCAGGTGTCACCAAGGTTCTGTCGTGTAGAACAGTGTTTCCCATCCTTTTTATCGCCATGGACCGGGCAACGTTTGATAATTTTACCACGGAGAGCTGGGGAAAGGAGATGATTTGCTTATATTTCAGATTCTTTTGATTTAACAATCTTAATTTAATTGTATTTAAATATGCCCTCAGAAAATAAAATACAGTTACACCAAAAAATAAAGTGATTTCCATAGAAAGTCGCACAAACCCCAGAGAAATACACCACTGTAAATGAAACCGAGATAGTTTAATGTTCCCTGTGGGCGGCATATGGTACTGTTTTATCCCCGAAACGGTACCGGAGGCTGGGGGTCTCTGGTGTAGAGAGCTGATGCACGTTGAATCTGTCCAGCCTTTATCTTGGTGTGGTGGGCAAGTTTGGGGAGAATGGTGACTTGTCACTTCAAAGTGGTTACGTGATCCGTTGTTAATAACCCTTGAGTAACTTCAGAGGGAGACATTAGTAATTAATCAATCAATCATTAAACACAATGGTCCACTAACCACAGCCAATACGCTCCCTAATTCTGTACCAAGGTCACATAACGAGGTCGATGTTTGAGGTGGCACTCCACATATATGCCACGACAGCATGAGAGCTTTCAATTCAGACTATATTAATAAACAGGGTGTAGCCGAATTCGAAAGACAAATTCAGAGAGGTGATAGTAGGCAGCATCGGTACGACAAATTACCATAGAACATTGGATCGCAAACCACATTTAGTTGGAATAATTCGCAAAAACATTTCTAAAGGGTGTGATGTCCAGTGGAAAGAAAAGGGGATACGAGAGGTCACATTTATTAGACGTAAAGCATGTTTACAATACAAACAATGCATCACAGTTTGACGTCAGAAATGCAAAGACAAGTAATTGTTACAGGAATTGTTCGAAGTAATAGGTTATACGCAGTCTACACAAACGGACGAAAGATTGTTGGAAGGGTTCTAAGAAATCCGGTGTGCTGATGATGTCAGCTGAAGCGACGATAACCCGTGCCGTGAGGCGTCTTGTACACAACCGATTTCAGGTGGCCTCAGAAAAAGAAATCCAAGGAATTGAGGTCCGGAGAGCGTGGAGGCCAACACATCCGCTACATCCAGTTCACCTCCCGGAATATGTTTCACGAAGATGGCAATGCAGCGCAATCAAAAAATGTGCTGATGCACCATCATGTATGAGCCACACGTTCTGGTGGCCGGTAATCCCTGCTGCAACTCCGGGAGAGGTGGGAAATTTACATACGACGTGCAGGTTTCTTCAGCCCTCGTCTAGCTCATCGTTCTCTCGATATCTACTATTATCGCGGTTTTCACTAACTAAAACGTGGTTTGCGACCCCCTGTTCTATGGTGATTTGTCATCCCCATGCTTCCTACTGTCAACTACTACTTCCTATTGTCTACTTAGATTATTAATAAATAAGGTGTCTGCGTCATATACTGGGTGAAAAGCCGCGATAGCCTTAAACGCCTAACCAACAGATAAGAGTGTTTGAACCCGTTTATTATTGCAAACGAAGTTTGCTCATCTTCTAAGCCCATTTCGAACAAATTGTAAGCATTTATACCGAATGGAAATTATACTGATACTTTAAGTTGTTTAATGAACCTTGTAAATCAGCCAAAAAAAAACACCCCAAGATTTTGTATTCATTCAAATTTTAACATGCTAGTGGTAACCATATTGTGAGAATAGCGGAGGATAACAGATAGCTGGTACAGCTAGTACTTATGAAGACTGTAATGGGATACACGGATGGCCTCCAACACATAGTGGAAATTGGGATTTCAACTCGAGTGTTGATCTGGTCATCACACCGTCATTCAAAAGTAAGAGGTTGGTCACCAATAGTTCTCGCGTGGTTTCTAGAAGGATGGTGATTACTCAATGGAACTGTATTGAACCTCGATAAAGTTCACGTGCATTAGCCAGTGCATATAACAGAGTTTAAGTGATATATCGGGGCCTAAGCCTTCGACCTTCACCAAAACAGAGTCAGCCACGAACTCACCATAATAGCTACTCGGTCATCATAGTCACTGTTTTCTTAAATGATTGATTGCTTGTTATTATCGCATTTCTATGCTAAACTAGAAGTATTGGCGACAGAGCTTGTAATTTTGAGTAAAGATTAAAAGTGGCGAAGATGACACTTGAGCTGTCCCTCCACTATCCTCGACATATCTAGCGTGCTTCGGTACCTCCACATGGTTATGAGTTCGTGACCATGACCACTCGGATATCGCGATCACGTTTTCTTGAAGGATAATAGCTACTGTTGCTTCATATTCCAACCGGGAGGCGGTAACCAAGTAGTCATGGTCACGATTTCGCAGATGGTGTAATCGAGTCACAGGTTCAAGTCCTGATGCCATTCATGACCCCTAATATAGAGCACGTTAAATGAGCACGGTAATGTACGTTAAATCTGTGGTGGCTGAAAGTCCTTATATTGGCATCGTGTTGAATTTTTAAGAGGGGAGTGCACATTCAGGTGCCATCCTAATCATTTCAACGTAGTTCAAAATTTCGAAGACCGTCACTAATAGCCATCCTCTTGCTTTAGAGCGTGACATTCACTCACTCATACAAACCAAGGGATAATAGCCTTTGTTGCGCCACATCCCACACGGCCGCTAATCCGAGTGGTAAAGGTATTGGATCGCGGCTAGCCTTGTCACAAGTTTGAGTCCAGTACCACTAAAGATCCGCCGTGTAGGGGAGCGATGCACGCTAAATCTGTCGAGAGCTCAAACGTCCTCCCATTGTTGTGGTAGTTAGGAGAGGGCATGCCAGCTCAGGTGTCGTCCACGTCACTTGACCATGGTTCAAAATGATGTGGTCCGTCGCCAAAAGCCCTCGTGCAGCTGAGCAGTGCGACGTTAATATTCATTCACTCACTCTGTGCCACATCACACACTGAAACTGTATCTCAATTAATGATTTCCAGAAAAGCGTAATGTGTTGATTATGCGTTTACAATTACAAAATTAAGAGAAATAAATTTGAAATAAAGAAAAAAAAAACGTTATTTTAAGAAGAAATTTTCATTTTGGGCTGAAAATAATAGTATTAGCTATCTGAATGAAGCAGAACGAAAAACTATGATGCTAGTAGTCGTTCTCATTTCAACTACCAGGATATTAGAATGATTTCACTGGTTGTTGAATTCATATAACATTTCGAAATCGTTCGCAAAAGGTGCATCTGTTAAGCCTCTGGTCATGCATTATTTTTAAGAACGAGGAATCGGTGCTGGATTGAACTCAAAACACCAATTCGAAAAAGGTAAGTATTTGTTCTGTCTCTTAAGTAATTATTATACATCGTATTTCTAGAATTTGTCAAGAACCACTATTTTTATCAATAATTACCATTTTTGTCAATTATCACTATATTACCAATAAATAAAATTTTTAAATTTTGCCTTTTTGTCAATTTTTATTCATTTAAAGCGATAGACTTTTGCATGTTAGCAATGTTTTTAAAAATAGCTAAAGTGCAATATGAAAGGTTTAAAAAATGCGGCTTAAACTAACATTTAAAGCGAAACAATTATGTATAATTGCAAAAACAAAACTTTGGCACAAATATGAAATGAAATGTCTTTATAAATGTGAAAATTGCAAGTTTAAATTTTATAGCAAGAGAATAGAAAAACTCCAATGTATATAGTGGTAAAAAAAAAATAAAATTTCAGCTCGAATATTTATTTTAAATTACGTTAAGTTGTATTATAGTAACTGTTGATAAACTGATATGTAATAAAATGAAATTGAATCAGAGCAAAATGTTAGGTGAAAAATAGATCTTAAATCATCCCGGGAAAATGAATTGAATAAGACAGTCAAATCCGTTTCGGTAATATACACAAGCTTTAATAATGCTTCGAAACTCTTATTCAATTCCTACTATTAGCTCAGTCTCTATATATTTATTTGTTTATTTATTTATCTTGGTGGAATTTTCAATCCTTAATAAAATACATTTTAAAGCTCTCAATTGAGCTAAAATTTTATATACATTATTATTTTGGATGACAATACAATAATTTAATTATAATTAATAAAAATCAATTGATTACACCTAATTATTTAAAGAATTACAAATACAGCCACGTTAGCGACTTGTGTCAAAACTTGAAAAGGGTTTTTTCTCACGTTTTAAAGCATTCAGTTGAACTGAAATTTTATAGACACGATTGTTTTGGATGACACTATACTTTAATGATAATGAATAAAAATTAATTACAACTTAATGCTGTGATTCTGTCTTATGTATATACATATTTATAATAATTGTAACTATTTAATAAAAAGTAGCTCTAAAATAAAATTTTCTTTGTTGATCTGAGTAGGAATTGACTTAATTTTTTTTTAATATTACTTGTTTTTAGAATAATCACAAAAGTTGTCAATTTTAACAACGAAATTTAAAATAGTGGATGATTATGCATCAGTTAATAAAATGAATTATTGGATAAATTAGAAAATGAATGATTAAACCTAAGCAGAGACAATTAAGCAGAGAAAAATTTTCAAAATTCAATTTACAATTGGAATATTTATCGAAGCATTCTGAGTTAAGATCACGTTTAATATTTTGAAATGTGGTCTTGCAAAAAATATTTATTTTCCACACAATGATAAATTATCATAGATATTAATAGACAAAAGTAATAAGAAACTTTTTTTTGTTTTACCTGCTGGGTTTCAGTAAATGTACGTTGCATTAAAAAGGAAGGGGAAAAAATTTCAAATTTTTTTTCCCTCCAAAATTATTCAATTTTAAAAGTCAACGATAATTTGCATTACTGAACGTTTAAGCTTCAACTTAATTAAAATAAAGAAAACAATGAGATGCATTATTATACTTGCTGATAATGAAGTAAAAAAATGCCATTATTTAAATTTATTGTGAAAAAAATGAGTAAACTTTATCGAACACTTTGTGATTTTTACAACATTTAACAGATCACATTTTTTTGAATATTTAATATTTGTGTAGCGAATCAGACTTTTAAATACAATTTTATTCGATTAATTTTAGATATTATTCCTTCAAGAAAAAAAAAAGAAATGACATTTTGTCGAAGAAGATCAGCACTAAGGATTTTATAATGCTTTTTTTTCCAGGATGGATGTTTAAAATAGTGCTTTCGAAATCGAGCAAGGAATATCGTAACTGAGAATATATCTTTGTGGTTTTTCGCAATATGTGCCCGCATCGACGTTTCCGAGAACTCGGTTACCCAACGGGCAACCCAAGAACGAATTCCAAAAAGAATCGTAGCAGATAAGTAGTATTTTTTTTATTATTATTAATGTGATATTACAGGTTCAATGCTATCATTATAACATATATTGGAATCCGGTGTTTATTTACAATATTCTAAGAATGACGAACAAAAATTAACAGTGTTTATTCTGATTCAAAATTATCAACACAGTCCAAAATGGTACATATTTTTATTTATCGCCAACTTGTCGAATTATTGCCGTCATATCGGATAAAAGTTCCATACAAAAAATATACCCTGAGCTGTTGGCGCAATTTGAAATTTTTTCCCTCCTTCGCTAAAAATGTGAACTATACTATGATTTTGCCTTTGAGTGTGTAAAATTTATAAACCCTAAATTTTTCCATTGAGATCTAAAGATCTGTTAAACTGAATATATACCAAGATATATAGTTATTTTAAAAGCAAAAATTAAATATTTTTTATAAGAAAATTAATATCGTAAAATATTTCGGAAAGCAATTCATTTGAAAATGCCATTATAGGTCGAAATACTTTTTTAGGTTTAAAAGTAGCGGATTGGATTGATCTTTTTATTGTTGACAATGATTATCGATTCATTTCGTCATAATCAAATGTGTTTATTATCAAAGTAGCAACGAATATTTGATATCAATTTCTAGTATTTAAAACTTTCATCCTTCCTTACGGCAAAATGTATGCATTCTTAATTTTATATTTTAGATATTATAGAATCATATGTATGAAGTTAATATTGTGTGATAATTGTATAAAAGTACAATGCTAAGTGTATGAATATACATAAAATTTATACACACACGTTTCATTTTTCCTCATTCGTTAACATGGTTTTTCAATTAGAATAAATCTGTAATTTAATATCACACTGTTTTATAATAGCATAAAACCTGTCCGCCTTTTTGCTTTACGAGTATTTTCTTGTTAAAACGGATTTTTACATAGTCGAGATTCGTATCTTAACTTGTAAAGAAGAGTTGGATGCAGTTACTTTTTAATATGCAATTATGTTCTGAATGTATACATGATAACCTAAATGAGCAGACGATAATTTCTTTATTCCCAACAGAATAATTATTTTTGTGCAGATTACAGTTTTGTTGTTTGGCAAAATATGCGTGATCATAATGTTTTTTTTTTTCAATACAATCTGGATATTGTTATTGATTTATTTATAATTTAGTGCTTGCTTGTACTTAGACGAAACCGCGGTTATCCCACAGTAAAATCGCCATTTTAGCGATTGGAATAATCAATCGAAGAACGTTTTAGTTAGAATTCCGACTCCATCAAATCATTATACTTAGAGGTGCTGTACATAAAGTTCAATGAGTATGCAAAATCCTCCATAGCGTAGAAGTATGGGCACTCTTTATAGCGTCGTCTTGTGGAGGATTCTAAATAAATATGATACCGAACTCGTAGTTAGCAATATTTTTGTCGAACTGTGTGTTCGAGTCCTGATTTCACAAGACCCACTTTTTAGAGGAAGCACGTTGTCTTCAGGGGCTCAATGTCCTCGAGTGTCATCTTAGATATCGATTTCTTCCTCAAAATTCGCAGACATTTGGACCATTGTGCCGGAAAAAAAATGTGTATAAGAAAAAGTTTCAATAAACCTACGACCGGTCTTGACATATTAACTCCATGTCATTTATCGATATATTAACTGCACGGAAGAGATTTTTTTGAGTTATGGCTAAACAAGAATTTCTTGAAATTAGCAAAAGGTCACCAGGGACATTGGGTTAGTTAGTACTAGATAGGGTACATACTAGTGATCGCAAATGATGCCACGTTACAAATTTATATTCTCAGTCTCCCCAACATATTTTTAATAAATAAATTAAGAAAAATTATCGAATATTTATGCATATTTGTATGTTATTTCTTAAGTACAGATTTCTTGCTTTGAACCTCCAAATCACGAGAATCGCTTATCTTGTTAGTCTCGTATTCTAGTGTGCGATTGTTGTAGCTGCTATCGTCATTATCCTATCCAATATGGCGTCAGAAATTTAACTTGCCATTTTGACAGTAAATCCATACCGTACAGTAATATTTTTAGAATTTAATTTTCTTTAAATTCCCTGGAATATTTTCCCTCCAATTTCTATAGTTTTCTTTTACGTTATCATTTAATCGTCTCCAAAATTATAATTTAATGACGATTAAATTATTATATTTTAAAAATAAAAAAAAAAAAAAAAAAAAATGAATTGGCTAATCGGAAGTTTCTTGGAAAACTTTAGAAACTATATTAAGTTAGAGGGGAAAAAAAAGGTAACGAAAAACTCTAGAAATTATAATAGGTTAGAAAAACATTCTTCTGTAGAACTTTTAATGAGATTCGAGAAAGCAAGGGCTCTTTACGATGCATTTCAAAATACTTAGTTTTATATTTCTATTTTTATATTTCAATTACATAAATACTTACAAAGCATTTTATAATTGGATAGTTACATTTACATAATTTAATTACATATTTCCTTGCTGTTCAAATTAACAAAAAACGAATTACGTTTAACTAAGCCTAACATGGGGAGTTCGAAATTCTTTTTCTTATTGATAATAAAAACAAAATGTATATATAAATTATTAGAAAAGTGGTTTCCCGCACATGCGCGTAATTGATATGTTGCCAGATACAACAGTTATAATATTAACTTCAAAATTTAAGTTTTAATTCTAGATAACACATCTAGATTGCATCTAAACCATGGAAAACATAGTATGTTATGCTTTTTTATGGTTGATAAATATTATAACAATAATATCTGCAATTGGAATTATATCATCAATATTATTTCCTAATGATTCGACTATCAAAAAATTTAAAATATTGATGCTTTTATATATAACTAAACACTGAGAAATTTTCTGCAGTGATATGAAAATTGATGAAATGAATTAAAAAATACTGAACAAGCATCTAAATCAATATCATCCAAAGACCATATTGACTAACTGTTAAAGTCCGCTGCAAAGAATATGCAGAAGTTACTTACATTGCAATATTGCTTAAATACATTGCAATATTGCTTCCATCTGGTGGTACTTCAGGGGGAGGGAGGGAGGGGAGTTACTTATTCTGAATTTCATTTATAAGTTATTTCTCTTTCGAGGATGTCTGCTGATGTTATTATTCCAAAAGACTTGAAGTGGGCTCAAAATAAATAGTAGCCGCGGCGGCGCGGGGGGGGGGGGGGTGGGGGGCGTGGGGGGGGAATGAATTTTTAAGTGGCATAAAGCAAACTTAAAGTAATTTTTTTCATTAATTTATGCTCTGCGTAGGTGATTTCATCAACACTAAGGCAAAATCGTTGCCAACCTTTGCTGTCGAGGGGCAAGATTTAGCTGTATAGGATTTAATCTAGAAATCTGCATTTTGTAAAGCCTTTGACAACTGGGTTGAAATGGAATTCAGTTAATAGGCGAGCTCTATGGCCAGTTATTAAGCGGTTTTACTCTCATCCTTATCTAGCTGGAAAAAGACATGAAAATTATTGGGGTTATACATTGGAAAACCTTAGCCATTGACATATTTTGGGTCTCTTCCGCTCATGTCATCTGCAGTCACTAGTTGAGATGGTGGTTTTATTCGACACATGTGCCGTAACAGTTTGTAACATTATTTGAGACTTTTATGAGTGAGTGTCTGGGCTCGTTTCTCGTACTTGCAAAAATCTTTTCGT
>BMAV01024962.1:20382-31250 GCA_019973955.1 Trichonephila inaurata madagascariensis | reverse complement strand
GGTTTGGCGCTGGCCTTGTACGCCCAAGGTTGCGGTTTCGACCCCGGCCTGAGTCGGGGGATTTTCATGTTGCAAAAAATCAACGTCCATGCTTTATGATTATGCGGCATGTTAAAGATCCCTAGACTGTCTGTTTGGCTTGGGTGTTCTCGGCAAAATTAAATTCCTAGGACAATTTCGCATCTCGCAAAGCCTCAGTCCCAGACGTCAATGAGACCATGGCCATTGTAGCCTAGCGGTCATGGCCATAACCTCGTGATCTGCGTATCATGAGTTCGAGTCCTGATGCAACCTAAGTACGTCAAATCTATCCTGGGTGAAAGTCCTCCCCTTGTCGTTGTGTGTCAGTTGGGAGTGGAGTTTTTGTTCATGTGTCGTCCTCTTCTCTTGACCGTTGCCATAAATTACGAAGTACGTTTACTAATAGTAAGGGGACCATTTTTTTTACAATGAAAAGGAGGACGAAAAAATTACAACTTAAATACATGAAACGTTTTATTAATTCAATCAAAAATACGCTAATTACGCTTACATTCTTTTTAATTATCTTAAGAGTATTTTTTTTCCATTGAATGACTTTTTTTTTCAACGTATTATTTTTTTATATATCGGAAAGTTCGGGCAAAAAAATATCCTTCATACTGAATTTTACCGCAAGCACTGTAGCTAAAATATTAACATTCAATTTTGATGTCTCACTAGTCGCTTCACAAAAATCATCACCAACTGAAAAAAAAACTCTTTCCACTGTTGCTTTAGTTCCAGGGCAGCACGACGTAAATTCAACAAGAATAATTACATTTTCATATGGGATGTGTTCATTTTTGAAATGATTTAAGTAATTTCACCCATATTTTACTAATTTCTTAGCATGTTGATTTTCTAATTGTTCTAATTTATTAGATATTCAATATACATTCAGTCTTCTTTCTGTTTCAAACAGACCATTGTCATCGATTTCAATATCGGGCATTTCTTTCGATAAAAATTCCACACAATTTTCTATATCTGCCCACTTTACTTGAAACCAAGTAAAAAAAAATACCATTGAAAACTGTTATTTCCTGTGATATTTGTTACAGACTATTCTTCGACATTTTGGAAACATGTTTTTTTCATCTCTGAATACAGAGATTAACAGATCAGTTTTAAAATATTGAAAAGGAGGACAAGTAGGAGAACACTTTGCGAGGAAGGACAGAACCTATAAAAGGAGGACGGTTGGTCACCTTACTAATAGCACTCTTGTTGCTTTTGACACTCACTCACTCACTAGAGAGCGATTGAGCCGCATATTCAGTATACTGTTTAGTGACGATGACTCCATGCAGTAGGGTCTGGGTTCGAATCCTGGAGAAAACATGGATGTTTGTGTGTAGTGCCTGTGCAGCATGGGGACACCCTAAATATTCGGTGAGCCGCAAGCCTTCTCGAGAGGTTGGTAGAAGAGGAAGAAAGGTGAGAGGCCCCTGATTTCCCCAGTGTGATATCCCGTAAAATTGGGGTGGCACCGAGCCAAATCGTACTGTTACCTGAAAGGTGCACAAAGCTGCGGCTAACGACAGAAGTAAAACTAACCCCATGCCACGATCAATTTCGTGGGCCTCGATCTGACAGAGCCAGTCAGGTGGCATCAGATATAACAACTCAGAGCAATTATACTGAATAGATGGAATGAATAGCGCAGAATCCAGCAACCTTTTAGCTATGGTGTGCCAAACCAATCTAGCAATATGATTCAGCGCGCCACACAGTAGGACATTTTTGAAGCAATTCGATTCCCGTGATGATAATGCTTGCAGAGTTAGAGAATAAAAATCAATTTGTGAGGCTTTCACCTCTCTCTCAGTGCACCTAGATGTGTGGCAGGTAGGAAAGAAACGCTGGACATGATCCAATTAATCTATTTATTTATCACACAAAAAACAGACAGAATTTCAACTAAAAATAGTAAGAGAATGTCTCAATGTTAACCGCAAAAGGGGAACAACGACGGTAAAACGCGAGCGGTTAGGAGACTATCAAACTTGTTCCTTGCTTAATAAATGATTTAATCTAATATCAAATCAATCCCAGTGAACAATCGTTACTTTAAAGTTTCCTTCTAATAAGAATCAAATCACAATCATTCTAAAATTATATCTTCAGTAACAATCTCATCTGACTCGAGTATAACTCCACTCCTACTCTCTTCAAGCTAGAAAACTTCGATTATATATAGTAAGTTAATTTAAATATATCACGATTCTCTTCTTCCGAAGGGTTGGTTGTGAATAACGCCAATGGATAGCCCAAAGATTTCCCAAGAAGATTAATTGAAAGAACGCGTATAGATCCGTCGCAAATTTAGATTTACAGTTTTATACTACATATTAATTTTGCATTTTCTCAACATAAAAATAAACAGCATAAAACATAACTATTTCTTCAACAACAGTAAAAAAAATTTAAATTGTACATATATTATATATTTTTTAAACATATTTATTGAAATAAGAAATGGACAACATAAAATATAAGTATTTCCCGTCCTCTTAGTTAAATAAAAATTTTAATGCGATCCTAATATTAGCACCGCTCTACTTTCATATCGCAAAATCAGGGGTATAATTTGCGACTCTCAATTTGACAAATCAGTTCTGATTCCAAGCAACCAGTTGTTAAACAGTTTTTCTTTGTTGACTCGAATTTTTTTATTTTTATATAAGTAAAGATTTTTTACTTGGATATGTAGAACTAAACGCGGAAAGCAAACATGCAGTTTTTCTCTTCAAACAATTAAATCACTCCAGCAATATTTAATAATTTACAAAATAGCTGTAAATTTATCTTTAGAGTTGTATTTCAGATAAGATCCATTACAAACTTATCTCAAAAATTTTGAAGTTTATTGAGAAATATGTAGAGTATACCAAGAAGAATTGTGCCACGTGTGGCACTCGTGTCATAGATTGCCGACTCCTGGGCTCGAGTATTCATTGAAAAATCCCATTGAACATGCTTGGGATGCACTCAGTAGAAAGCAGAATTACGCAAAGACGAAATAAACTGAATACTAATCTAATCATATTTATACTTTTAACTTGCTTGTAAATAGTAAATTATTGTAGATTATATTAATTTTTAAGGATAAAGCTGACTGCAAAAGCTGACACTATTAAACTGAAACGCTTTGTCACGTGATAAAGGTGTCTTCTTTTGGTTTCGTTGGAGAAGAAAGCCATCCTTATTTTCTGGCGAATTCGATCTTTGAAAAGCCTTAAATTGCCCAAAGAATAACAAAATTTAATCGCTCATCAAGCACTTCGTGGAATACAGTCAATGTTTATAGTAAAGTCCCGATAACATTTCCTCTTTTCCGCTAAACGGGAAAACATCCTAAATTTAGGAAAAGGCTTAGCATCGAATATCAAAAACAAATTTGTTTTTGAAAACCGTTTTCGCATTATTTCGGGAAAATACGCGGGAATTAATTTCGTCGATGTATACTCATGAAATAATACACTTGACTACGAAAACAAAAAAGCCGCTGAAAGGAATCTAATTTTAGAAGAGAGTGGGAAATTCATATATTGATCTTTTGAGTAGGTAGAGTTGGGTATTTTAAAATTGGTACTTTTGTTTTTCTCTTTAAGTGAAATTAAATATTATATACTTTAAAAGTTTTATTTGCTGATATATTTCTGTGAGAATACATATATTTTCTGAAGAAACATATACCGGTGAGGCGGTGTACCATCTTGCTGACAAATGAAGTTATCTGGTTCACTCTCTTTCAGTTAAGGAAATAACCATAGTTTTAGGGCATCAAGATAGGCAAAACCAGTTAGAGTTGGTTCTTCGAAAACGAAAGGCCCCTACACTTTCGGCCGAGATATGGCACAAAAAACATTGAATTTAGGTGAGTCTCGTTGCAATTTTAGCACCTCGTGAAGATGTTCTAAGCTTCAAATACTCGCATTGTGAGTATTCACGTGTCCACTGTGGTGTCCACCGGAACGCTCGTTGCACAGTAATAGCAGATTCTGTCTTGTTGAATATCGAATGTTCATGAGAGTTCCTGTTTCCCGCAGGGAAACCTTACCTCCAATCACTTGGGATGTTGAATAGCTTTGGCTTGGCTTATTTTTCAAATATTCTGTCTTTGCAAACAGGTGAACAGGAAACGCTTTCTGTTCGCTTGTCGCCATTTTTCTATTAGCGCGCTGATCGGTGGGGAAGGGGAAAAAATTAACATATGTTTCGCGCGCATGCGCACACATGCCAGAAAACAAAGCTGTTTCAGTTGGTCTTTCATTCAATGTATGAGTTATACTAATGTTAAATGTACTACTAAAGCGTTAAAACTCCGATATTCATTTATAAACACCCTGTATTATTACGCAGATCGGGATTCGAGGATTTTATGCTATTAATCTCAAAGAGCAAGGCATTTCTTCAGGAGCGATGGAAATTTATTTGTAGAAAAACTGTCCTTGAAATACAGGATACAGAACTAGAATTCGTTTAATAAATCCTAGATTCTAGAACATCTTCACACCTTGCATAGCGCTCAGATACAAATATCAGTGTTTAAAATACAAATATGTTAAAGATTATTCACAAGCATTCGCTCGTCCTATTCCCCAGCCGAAGAAATAACTAATCGCTGGTCGACGCTTCAACGGTCAAAACAAAACTAATTCTGATTCGAGTTTCGATTGACGTCTTAGGGATATGGATCAAAGCTGATCCTCCTTCCCCTATCTGATAACTAATGGCGCCTTCAAAGTGGTAGACCTGAGTGAGAAAGTTCTTTCCTGGGAGAAGTTGAAAGGCAGGAATCTGATTGGCTGGCTGGGATGGAAGAGGGGTGACGTCAGAGTCATGGACGGTTCTTCATGGTTTCGGTGGGAGAAAAAAGTCCAAGAATTTTTGATGTAGGAACTGCAATCCTTTTTATAGTCTGCATGAATTTTCCTCGTAAAATCCGTTTTCGTCATAGATCATATTTGTAGATTTCTCTAGAAACTTCGGGAATCATTCATACAGTCACCAAATCGTCAACATGATCACCAAAAATGATGCCAACTCGACTCTAACGCCAACATTTCGCCAAGTTTCCTTTGAATCGCCATTATAATGTAAGGAAGAGCGTTGCTTGCGAATATATTACAATATTTATCATAAAATAAATAAAATAAAGTAATATTAACGCGTTTTACACATCCAGATATAAGTTATTTACACTATTTTTAGTACTAATTACACAAAATTAGTAACTCGCAGGTAGCGATAACTATGTCGCGATTTCGAGGTCTAGTGGGGGCTGCGGTAGCCCAGTGGTCAAGGTATCGGATCATGGCAGGCATGTCATGAGTTCGAACCCAGTACCGCTTAAGAACCACCGTGTAGGGGAGCGATGCACGTTAAATTTGTGAGAGCTCAGACGTCCTCCCGTTGGTGTGGTAGTTAGAAGAGGAGGGATGCCAGCTCAGGTATCATCCTCGTCACTTGACCATGGTTCAAAATGACGAGGTCTGTCCCCAAAAGTTTGCCAGTGGTAACAAGGACATCTTATGAAGTTTGTTATATTGTTGGTAATCATATGAAACCGTTTATTGTGATGCAGAAATTGTGAAGGGGTGTTTCTTAAATGCATTTAATTCAGTGTTAGTGACAAAAATAAAAAATAGTAATTAAAAAAGCAAAACAGGGGTTAAAAATACTTGGATCAATTTTCTACATTTTAAACACCCCGTTCCCTTTATCCTCGTGATGCGGCCCGCGTGAAATAGCTGACATATGTATGCGGCCCAGCAGAAAAAAAGGTTGAATACCCCTGGTCTGTACTGTTTGTCTTGCTTCGTGCTGCGATGTAAATAAAAAAAATATGTGTGAATCGGCCTTTACAAACTTTTTTAATACGGAGCATTCTAAACTTTAACAGACATTTAAGGCTAGAATTTCTACAGGACAAACCATGGCCAAGACTGTAGGATGCAGTTAAGAAAAATTAACTAGCCAATTACTTACAATTCCAGTGTTTTTTGTTTTTTCAATTTTCATAACTAGTTTTGTAATGCATTATTTAACAAAATAAATAAATATAAGAATTAATATTTAAGTGAAAATTATAAATTAACTTATATAGAGATGTGGAGAGGTGCAATAAAAAATTATTCTCTCGGAATAGAAATGTGTAAATGCTACTCTGCATACATTGCTCTTTTATAAAATATTCATTTTTGAGAAAATATTATTTTAAAATTAACTTATTCGTGCCGTGTAGGGGAGCGATGCACGTTAAATCTGTCGAGAGCTCAAACGTCCTCCCGTTGGTGTGGTAGTTAGGAGAGGGGGGTGCCAGCCCAGATGTCGTCCACGTCACTTGACCATGGTTCAAAATGACTGGTCCGTCGCCAAAAGCCCTCGTGTAGCTGAAGAGTGCGACGTTAATATTCACCCAACCAACTCTCATTTGTGATATAACTTTAAATATGTTATATTTAACTAGAGATTTTCGAGAAAAATAGAAACATAATTGTGTACGAATCTGTTCTTCACACTTTTGGGGGGGAGGGGGTACATCATTTTTACAAAGGACGCTCAACTATGAGGAATTTATCGTATTTTCAGTCTCGATTTCTTTGTCTCTGTGAGAAAAACATTTCTCCAGATCCGCTCGTGTTATCACGAGAGGTTGAAATCTATCCAGCAAAACATAGCGCACGTTTTCGATTTGTGGATGCGAACATGTTTATCGCTAACAGTTGGTGTGTGCTTGGAATGATAAACATGTTCAAGGTCAGCTTGGAATTTCGATAATGACGGAATCGAAAGTTATCTTTTGGTGCTTTTCGTTCCTTTTTTTTTGTAAGACCCGCTGGAAAATGAGTGTTGACGCAAAAAGGATGCTTGAAGTCTTTTTTTTTCGAATGCTGTTAACACAACCGAAAAAAAAATTATTTTTAGTGGTTTGTGAAATGTACCTCGGCTGGCGAAAAGGGAGCATTAGAAGGAATACATGTTAGACCTTCAATCCGTTTAGGTTTCTTTACTCTTAGAATTGTTAAATTTATTGCTTGATTTTTATTTTGACATCCTTTTTAAAAATATGTATTCGTCGTTATTGCTCATTAAGTCTGAACCGCAGCAGCCTAGTGGTTATGGTGACGAATTCATTGTCCGCTTGTCGAGGGTTCAAGTCCTTGTGCCATTGAAGAGGGGGAAGGGTTGATGCACGTCGAGGCTTAAAGACCTCCCTTTGGTGTGGAGCTGTGTTGTTATTACTAATTTCACCTGTCAGACGATGTCAGATCGAGGACCACGAAATTCCCCGCGGCAAAGGACTAGATGTACGCTTGGCGTTAACCGTAGCTTTGAGCAAGTCGGGGTTAGATCCTGTGATCTATGTATCCGAAGCCCAGTTTCATGACCACTAGACAAAAGTGATCACCTCTGTCCGGATGCTGTTACTGGCTTATATAGGAACCGCTACACCACTCCCCCACCAGTGAGTCGAAGGGTAGGCGAACGAACGAGATATTTGTTATGGCGAGCGTATGAGTTGTTGCTGTTGCTTCAAGTGGGTCTGACGACTTTGGTTGTTACGTCAAGTGGGTCTGACGATTTTGGTTGTTAGGTCAAGTGGGTCTGACGACTTTGGTTGCTGCGTCAAGTGGGCCTGACGACTTTTATAGCTCTTGTTGCGGGTAGAGGGCGCCACGAGATATCAGAAGGTAGCATTTTTCTTAATTCAGCCAAGATCCTCAATGTGGAGGTGAATCCGAGGACAGAACCCGCTTCGCTAGGGTTCGTAGATGCGTAACACATTCGGGTCACCAATGTCGGTGTTAGATCCCATAATCTATCTATCCGAAGCCCAGTAACATGATCACTAGACAAAAGTGATCATCTCTGTCCGGAGGCTGTTACTGGTTTATATAGGAGCCGCTACAAGCACCATACAGGTGACAGTACGTTTGGCTTGTTTCGGTCTTTTTACAGGTGACAGTACGTTTTGTTCCAATTTTGAGAGAGAACACCCTATAGGGGGGTGGTCAAGGATCTCCCATCTCTCTTCCCCTTCCACCAACCTCACAAGAGGCGGCTCGACATGCCGCAAAGACGCTAAACATTTACAAACATCCATGCCTTCTTGGGGATTCGGACCCAGGTCCGGTGGCACAGCAGTCAGCATCTCTAATCACTACACCGGATGAAAGCCGGCGTGGAGTTGTAGTTGAAAGAGGCGGTACCAGCCCAAGTGTCGTCCTCGTTACTTGACCGAGGCTCAACTGCCTTGAGGCTGTCATGATAGCAAACTGGTCACCGGCATTGTTTCAGCCGAGTTTTGGGCTCGATTCCCGGTATCTTTAGGCCGCGGTAGCCAAGTGATATAGGTATCGGACCGTGCCTTGCCTAGTCATGAGTTCGAGCCCAATACCACTAAAGACCCGCCGTGTAGGGCAGCGATGCACGTTAAATTTGTCGAGAGCTGAAACATCCTCCCGTTGGTGTGGTGCGGTAGTTAGGAGAGGGGGGTGCCAGCTCAGGTGTCGTCCACGTCACTTGACCCTGGTTCAAAATGACGTGGTCCGTCGCCAAAAGCCCTCGTGTAGCTAAACAGTGCGACGTTAATAATCAATCAATCAACCCGGTATCTCTAAAGACCCGCCATCTAGTGGGGTTGCTGCTCGTTTTTTCTGTCATGACTCAAAATTCTTTCATCGGTGAATTGAGGAAGTTTGGAGAGGGAGATGACAGCTCAGGTGTCGTCCTCATTTTTTGACCATGGTTTAAAATGAGGACTGTTGGGAACACTGACCATTATATTTTCACATGTCCCCAGGCTAAGGATTTCCATTGGGTCTCTCCATCTCAGAATGTTAAACAGCCTGGTTCCAATCTATCGTTAGAAATCCTTCGATTAACTCAAACTAAAATCTTGTATTAAAATCGCCTCTACAATCCGGGATCAGATTCCTTAGTTGGGATTAGATAAGTACTCTTTTTAATGGTCACAGGCAGTTTTTACCCCCCCCCCTCTCCTTCTCTTTTTTTCCCCTTCTTTCCTAAATGTTTCCTACAGTTTTTTTCTCTTTTTTTGTACGGTGCATTTATATTACTTTTGATGTATTTGCAAGAATGCTGGAATAATGTATATTATTTTTCCTCTCTTACCCTTTATGTTCTTTATTATTTTCGGTTTTGTATGTGTGTACCTTGCAATAACATTTGTATTTAGTTTCATTTACCTTTAATTTTTGTAATATGTAAATTTAATGTCTGCTACCATATAAAATGTATACTATGATTTTGCTCAATAAAGATTGAACGTGGGGCTGGTAGTATCCCGGGGGACTGTTTTGAAGCTCTAAACCTCTTTCGGGTGAGCTCGGTTTCCTTGGGAATTTCACCAGTAGCCCTTTTATGTTTATTATTTTTGCTTTGTATCTTTGCATTATGTAATTACGTATGCATATCGTGTATTATCTTTTACTTATTATGTAATTTTATTGCATATTGCTGTCAAAAATGCAAACTTTGATTTTTTTTCAATAAAGACTGTAGGTGGGGTGATTGGGTTTTCCGAGGGATCCGTTTGTAGCTCTAAGCCCTAAACTCGGTACCTTTGAGCATTGCGCCATTAGCCCTCTTGTAGCTTTATAGTGCGACCTAAATATAATTCTTACTCCCGGAATTGCAAACCAGTGGCACGTGTGCCATCAATGGCACGCGACACAGTATTTTGGGCGCCACCAATCAAAATAGTTTGAATTTTAGTCCAAAATAACGAAGTTCACTGTAGAGTTACTTCATGAGGGATCTCATCCTCGATTTTGACGCTAAACTGCATGTTTTCATAAACGATATTATTACAAGAAACTACAAGTACTTACTAAACTTGAACAAAATGTCAAAGATATAGATATACAGGAGAAACAAGACGAAGAAAAAGTTATAGAAGAACTTATTTCCGTAATTGATTCTTCAATCAAGGAATTTTTAGCAAGATGTTCTCAAGTCAAATAACTATCGGAAACGCTCAAGTTTATTATGTACCTTGATGTGACTTTATTTAAAAAACTAAACTTTAATAAACTGATTGATTTCCAGTATAGTTCAATCTAGATTCAAAAATTTATTGAAACAAGGAAAAAGTTGAAATTGATACATAGTAAAAGTGCTGGTAATGTAAGTTAAGAAACATGGAGTTCAATTCCAAATACATTTAACTGTTTGAAGAAGTTGAGACTCCTGCTATTATAACCACATTTTCATCTAGTACCTATTATTTTCAGAGATGAATAACATTAAAGCCTCGCTTACGGATGACTCCAATTCAGCGTGCGTTCTACTAAAAATAACATCTTACATTCCTATTATAAGTTATTTGCCCCATCTAATCAGCAACATCAAAAGTCACACTAATATTACCTTATAATTTAAATATTACACGTATAATAACTAAAAAATTTACTACTATACAGTGCAAAATGTATTTTTTCGTAATGAATAAAGAGTTATGAGCTGTTCAGTCTTTAGTCTTACTATTTTCCCAATAATCACAAGTCAAAATTATTTGACGGCACGTTTATACCTCATTAAACATTTCTTTTAAAAAAATGACCCGTTGATCCATAAAGGTTCGTCACCCCTGTCTTACTCTCTTTCCTTTTCAAACCCTAGGTGGTCAGCGAAGATTCCTTAAGCAATAATAAAGATAAAATGTACAAAAATCTAGTTTTAAAAAAAAAATTTCCATTCCTTATATGTAAAGCCTTAAGAGGACTTGGTACCCCAAAAATGAATCATTCGTTGTTTTTTTTTTATTTATTTATTTAATATTACTCTTTGCATTATTATCTTTCGATTGATGTATC
>BMAV01024962.1:0-10245 GCA_019973955.1 Trichonephila inaurata madagascariensis | reverse complement strand
CCCCCCCCCCCCCCCCCAATAAAGACTTTAAATGAGAAGCGTTTCTTTATTCACAATTCCTGTAGTGTATTGCGCATATTCTCATAGAATTTATCTGTGATTTCGTTCTTCGGTTAAGAAATGCGATTAAAATTGTGTCAACAATTGTGTACAAGTCAACTACACTTAGAATTCGCCATAACCACGCATAACTAACTTGTCAATTGTTTTTAAGATTGTTTTTTGCCAAGTGTCCAAAAGTCCGTGCAGAACTCGGAAAAATATTTTCACATGGACAAATGCCCTGAATCCCCCTTCTCTCCCTATTCTAAAAACATAATATTTTTAATTTTTCTTGTAAAAACTATGAATTATTAAATCTATTTTGAGTGAGTGAGAGTTGTATTAGGGCTCAGTGGTCGAGTGGTCAAGCATCCACACGCACTTTCTTCACAACTACAATCTTGCTTTTACAGATATGAATATCAAACTACGAATCCTGCGTGTGTACAGTATCGCGCTGAGCTATAATAGAATAGTTTTGGCCAGCCTCCTTAGATGATTCACATATTTTATCACTTCTCTTAATTGTGCGGTGCAACTTAATATTCGTGGCCGTGGTAGCCGAGTGGTTAAGGATCGTGGCTGGCCATGTCAAAAGTTCGAGCCCAGTACCACTAAAGACCCGCCGTGTAGGGGAGCGATGCACGTTAAATCTATCCACAGCTCAAACGTCCTCCCGCTGGTGTGGTAGTTAGGAGAAGGGGGGGGTGCCAGCTCAGGTATCATCCACGTCACTTGACCATGGTTAAAGATTACGTGGTCCCTTCGCCAAAAGCCCTAGATTAGCTAGACAGTGCGACGTTAATATTCAGTCACTTACTCACGCAACTTAATATTCACAGTCTAATTAATTTCGCCCGTTAGGGAGACATAAAAACAAAAACTCTGAGCATATACAGGAGAGCATTTTAAACTTGTGAATACCGGTATTACAAAATTGTACAAATGGTTTATAATACCGGTATTGCAATCACTAGTCGCAGTGCTTTTTAGATTATACCTCTTCTTCACAAGAGAAATCTGTACACATTTCAACTTGCGGAAAAAACAAGAATTTTTTTTTACCCAAATGGGTAGAATGAATGAATATTAACGTCGCATTGTTCAGCTACACGAGGGCTTTTGGCGACGGACCACGTCATTTTGAACCATGGTGAAGTGACGTGGACGACACCTGAACTGGCACCTCCCTCTCCTAACTACCACACTACATCAAGGGGAGGACGTTTCAGCTCTCGACAGATTCAACGTTTATCTCTGCCCTACACGGTGGATCTTTAGTGGTACTGAGCTCGAATTCATGGCATGCCTGCCATTATCCGATACCTTGATCACTGGGCTACCGCAGCCCCTACCCAAATGGGCAAGTCGATATCATAACAATATTGTTTTCAGAAAAAAATTGATTATATTTGTCATAAATTAACAGAAATTTATAAGAGGTAATTTTGGTTGATAAAATTTGCTACATCTATGGAACATTCTGAAGGATATTTAAGTTTTCAGATACATATCTAATTGATCATTGTGGCTGAAAGATACAAAACATGACGAGACGAAGTAATTTCTTAATGCGCCTCAATCTCATTTGCTACGACTATACAAGGAATGGCGAACCAAAGGCACGCGTGCCATTGTTGGCACGTGACACAATATTTTGAACATGCTACCGATCAAAACGGTTTGTATTTTTGTTCAAAACAGCAAAGTTCACTATGAAGTATGACAAGCAAACGTAAGGGATTGATCTTGGTGCGCAAGGCGGCGGGGAGCACTTTCATTTGTTATCTTACGATTCCATCATAAGTTATTTGTCATCTAATCTTGCAATAACAGAAGTCACACTAATCTTACTTTAATTTGCATTACACGTATAACTAAAACATTTACAACAATACAATATAAAATGCATTTTTTTGTAGTAAATAAAGAGTTTTGAGTTGTTAGTATTTAGCTTTAATAATTTCCTAATAATCACACATGAAAATTATTTGACAGCACGTCTATACCTCATTAAACCTTTCTTTAGAAAAAAATGACACGTTGATCCATAAAGGTTTGCCACCCCTGGACTATATCATATAAGCCTAACATTTTCCTTAAATAATTTTGAACAGAGTTCACCCATTTGATGCGAAAGGATTTTTTTTCTTTTAGGAAAGTACAAGCTCGATGTTTTTGTCAATTTTTCCCACTAAGATTACTTTTTGCGTAGATAGCTTGATCAAACATGGAGCAGATAAGGCAATTTTATAAGCATCGCATGCGTACGGGATTGCATATCTGGATCTTTACTTTGCGGCTTCCACAGAAATGCACTCAAAATATTTGTCGATTACCGAAAAAGGAAACAAGAAACTCACATTTTCGTCAACTTATTCGATTAAATATCAGCTAAAAGGTTTAAAAAGCAATGTTTTTTTACACTGACACTGTTCAGCTCTACTTGTAGGTAACAATCGTAATGGCACCCAACTTGATATGGAGATTAATGATCAATAGCGTAACGTACAGCCCCGCAACCCCCACCTTGGGGGTAGGTGCCAGGATTCTAGATGAACCTAAATCTGACTATGCAGGGGAGCTTTAATATTCTCCGTTACGCTACTGCTAATAATTGCAGGTGAATGATGGGAAGTAGGATTCCGTGTGAAAAAAATTTTTGGCCCAAAAATTGCCGATAGAGGCATTTAGGGTGCTGTATAATGCAAAGTGTTACAAAAAAAGAACAATAAAACGCACAAAATAACATCGAAATGTTCATTTATTACATTCACCAACCCGATGAGAAATTTGACTATGTGTTCAATATGGCCACCGTTTTCAGAGACTACAATGTGCAATCTCTGCATAACATTTCCTACGACAGCACGCATCATGTCTCACTGTCTGTGATATATGAATCTACATTGGTTTCTTGTGATCCGTAGACGAAGTGACGTTTGAGATAAATAACGGTAACGTGATATTGATTAATTTAAATATTTAGTTTATTTGCGTCACAGAGAGCTATTATTTACAGAATTTTACATTGAAGTTACTAAACTTATTAAAAGACTATTAGAGTTCAAAACAGTGGTTTGTGACAGGAGGGATCCCTTCATGGCCGCTCTTTTGAAGATCCAAAGCATCTCTCTTTCTCTGCTCGGGGATCAGAGATAACGTCACAGAGATCCCCAGCATCCCGTCACATCCTACTGTTCGGCGGGAAAAAAGGTCTTTCGGGGTCAAAGAGATGCGGAGGAGGCCCAAAGCAGACGACGCAACAACCCCCGACATGCACCTGCAGGGTGCACGTGTGATGATCATTTCCACAAAAAAGCCGACTCACAACTGGGAGACGAAAACGTTACAACGATTACAGTTGCAATTTCTGTTATTATTTTTGTGGCCACGGTAGCCTAGTGGCCAAGGAAACGTACACGTCGCAGGCGTGTAATGAGTTCTGTCCTGGTTTCGACCTGCCGTGTAGGGAAGTGATCCGTGACGTAACATACTCCCCCAAGACTCCGCATCGCGGGAGAGGGGCAGGAGTCTAGGGAACCCCAAAGCCTGACTGACTCCAAGCACGCATCCCTTGTAAAATCCACCTTGGAGCCCAAAACCTGACTTTGCCGGGGGCCCTAAAATTCTCCGTTATGCCACTGGGAGCAATGCATGTTAAATATGTCGAGGCTGAAACGCACTCCCGTTGATGCGGTGTGGATTGATTAATTGATTGAATATTTGAGACATAGCCATCCTGCGATAGTTATGTCTAGTGGGATCCGCGTAAGCTAGAGGTGTGGGGTTATCTAAAAGATGAGACATTTTGTGATTCTAAACACAACTTTTATTAAGAATAACTTAAATTACTTAATTCTAAATAACAACTTTCTTTAAGTGAGAATAAGCCACAAATTAAACTGAATATTCAAGTCAGATCGCACAACTAGATCACTTATCTTAATTATATTTAATTATCTGCCTAATCTAACTTCCTATACAAAATATTACCTTTTATAGAGTCAACCTCCTTCCTTAGTTGAAGACACTCCTATTATGCTACTTGTAGATAAGAATACTCCGACACTATTGTTCCCTCTTATAATTAACAATATCAATGAAGATGGACGTATCCTTCTTCCTTGCGATTAGGTCGTCTAACACTGTTACGCACTAAGTTATCTCCAAGATTGCCGTCGCTTCTCACCAAACCCTCTATCCTTTTAAAGTATATCCCATTTGCATTTTCGTCCTGTTTCTCTTCTTGGTATTGGGTTGGAAAAGTTTTGCCATTAATCGTGGCCGTCAAAGAACTTAGGAGTTATGTTAGAAGAAGAACGCGAGAGACGTCACATATTAACGTCGCACTGTTCAGCTACACGAGGGCTTTTGGCGATGGACCACTTAATTTTGAACCATGGTCAAGTGACGTGGACGACACCTGAGCTGGCACCCCCTCTCCTAACTACCACACCACACCAACGGGAGGACGTTTCAGCTCTCGACAGATTTAACTTGCATCGCTGCCCTACACGGCAAAATAAACCTGATGCGGTGTGGAAGTTTGGAAAGGGGAGATGTCAGCTCAGGTGTCGTCCTAGTCACTTGACCATGGTTCAAAATGACGAGGTCCGTCACCAAAAACCCTCGAGTAGCTGAATAGAGCGACATTAATGTTCGCTCACTCACTCGTTCAAAGCATCAAGCGATTATGGTTTCTTATGTATATTGTGTCGGATTCCAAGGTCACGATGAGTCGTGGAAGATTAAGATAATACAACTTTAGCAATAATTCTATTATATTATTCTATAATTCTATTATAGTAATAATAATCGCATATTCACTCGGGCTGTCTGGCAAGTCTCACTTCAGCTGAGACTACTATTCTTCGGAGCTGGCTACAAGCTTTTATAGCCCAAGTTACTGGAATGGCTGTTGCATAGTCTATACAATCTATAAAAATGGATGCTTGTAATATGAAATCTCATCACTCCAACACTGTTCAACCGATCATTCTTAAAATTGGCATGTATATGTATTTTTTATGGAGAAGGTTTTTGTCCTATCCTCTTTGTTGTAGATCCCTACCAAGTGGCGTTACAGCATATCAACTTCTGCACCAGTCAATCAATCGCCAAGTTGCTACCAGGGTCGCCAGAAATGATGCCAAAATGTCTCTATTACCAACGTTTTGCTATGTTTCCATTGAATCGCCATTATAATGTAAGGAACGGTGTTGCATGCGAATATTACAATTTTAACATAAAACATATTACACATCCATATATAAATTATTTACACTATTTTAAGCGCTCATTACACAAAATGTGTAACAATGTATTACTTTTGCTGAGCAGAGATCAGCTTGGGAAGGTGTTTTCAAAAATCGACCCACACGAGAGTTACTGGGTGTTATAAATAAAAAAAAAATGCATTTTATCAGCTATTAGACCTTCAGACTTAAAAATTAACACGGTTTTTTTCAACTGAGATGTGCAAAAAGCTTTGTGTGTGTGTGTGTTTAATTTGCAATTCAGATAAAATTAACTCATTAAAAACATTTTTATCCTTCAATCTGTATTGTTTAAATTTTAATTCACCCGTGCGAAGAACGGGTATACCAATTAGTAAAGCATAAATTTGGATTTTGCTTTCATACCCAGGGCTACACTAGGATGTCGGCCACCCGCGTGCACAGACCTAATGTGCCACCCCTCAAGATAATTTTTCACATTTTGACTAATACTTAACGTTGAAATTATAAACTCATCTACCTGTATAAGAGTCAAAAGTAAAAAACCTTAATAAAAATACAAATAAACACAAAAATATCCCTTCTTTCCTCTATTTTGTTTTTCTAAATTGTAAGGCTATTATTAAACTGAAAATTCTTAACTCTCCTGAAACACCTCGATCCGCGCCGTCAGTGCCGCTAATAAACAAAAAACCCTTTTCTAGTGGTATTGCCGGCTCTGTCACGAATTTTTCTACCGAAGACTTGCCGAGTAGAAGGAACGTCTTAAGGCACGGACATTAATACTGGGATAGATTATTGAAGAGATTGACTCTCGCCTGTTAAGATTATATGGGTTAAATAAAGTTTGCTTTCCCTGAAATGATTGCCTGCACATGTTGATCTTACTGGCAATGAAAATGCGGATAAACTGGCAAAAGAGGCTAGAAATCTCAATAATGACAAGTTTTTTAATGTTACCTTATTAGATGCAAATGCTGTCGCAAATTTCAAAAATTGAGAGAGAAGTCAATATCTGTATGTAAAACATCAACTGTGTAATTTTAGTGGAGATAGTCTATATATAACATAACAATGGTTTTTGTTATAAGGCTAAGAACAGGTCATTACGGAGGAAGGAAGATTGATATAAGGGTGGCAGAAGAACTTATAGGAATTGTGATAACTGTTCAGATACAGAGATAACTCAAAAACTCAAACTCAGTGGCGCAACAGCCCATGAGGGTAAGGACCTACTGTGTCCATCCTAGTATATGTGACCATTGGGCCCTGAGGTGCATGAGCAGATGTACCGATCAAGAGGTCAGTCTGAAGAGAGATCCCAAATGTTTGCCAAGAAAGCTTGGTACTCATTCATAGACCCATTGCAGTAGATATAAAAGGCTGAGTTGACCTTACCCAGCCCGGGAACAGGACCTGGACCTGTGGTGTGGAAGCGCGATATGCTATCACTCAACCATTGAGTCTCACAGAGCTAACACCTGTCTATATTTTTGACTGTACAGCTATTATTGATGCTGTACAAGAAATAGGGATCCTGTTTTCGTCAACAAACTTCTATGTGGATAATATTGAACAGATTGCCAGAATAGCTATATGGGCCCATGGTCATCTCTGACTGGGTCCAGTCATGGATAAGACATCCTCATTAATCCTAGGCCCAGGGTATCTACTTTGAGGAGTGCTTCGCCTCGTTCTGGGTTATACCTCAATTAGATGCCTCAATGATCCAAAAAGTTTTTGATCGTCAAGGGTTATTCCTGGGTATGTACCCCAAAAAAGAGGGAATTTCAAACTATATACCAACTGGTAACAATGACAAGACTGTATTATTATGCTAGGACCGTCACCTGTGTCTAAGCCAGGGGTACTCAACCTTTTTTCTGCTAGGCCGCATACATATGTCAGCCATTTCACGCGGGCCGCATACCTATGTTAGTTATTTCACGCGGGCCGCAACATGAGGATAAATGGGGAGAGGTAGTGAGAAATGCTTTAAGACCAAGATAACATTGGAAATTTAAAATGTAGAAAATTGATCAAAATATTATAGCTCCTGTTTTTTTTTTAATAATTATTTTTTATTTTTGTCATTAACTCTAAGTTAGAAGCATTTAAGAAACCCTCCTTCACAATTTCTACATCAGTAAACGGTTTCATATGATTACCAATAGTATAACAAACTTCATAGGATGTCTTTGTTACCGCTGTGATTACCACTTGTGATATGGTCGATCTTTGTTGACCATATCGTTGTGGGTCAGCGTAAGTTAGAGGTGTGGGATTCTCGAAATGAAGAGACATTTTAGAATTCTTAATATGGCTTTATTAAGAGTTTAACTTAAATTACTTATATATATTGAACAAACTTATATTAAGTGAGAATAAACCAAAACACGTAGCCGTAACTAAAACAAATCGCGCAATTGGATCACTTATCTAAATAATTATATTATCCGCCTACTCTCAATCCTAATAATATTACGATTTCTTGTATCAAAAGGATTTGTCCTACCTTGAATTTCCGCAACGGTTCAATCAACTTCAGATATTCAGTTAGGCTCGAGTGCAATAGTATGCACCTTGTAGTAATGGCGAGATCTCCGTGATTCCTTGGTAGGCCGTCAAATTACACTTCTACCTTTTCCGAACTGAACTTTCTCTAAATTGCCATCCCGCTTACTAAAACTTCTGTCCTTTTAAAGGCTCTTATTTGCATCTATACTTTCGTTTCACTTCTTGGATTTGGGTTGGAAAAGATTTGCCATTAATCTTGGCCGTCAAAGAACACAGAGATTATGTTAGAGAAAGGACGCGTGAGCCGTCACACACTGACAAAACACTTTGTTGCTGTCGCAAAGAATATTCAAGAAAACCTATTTATCCCCTCTTGCAAGAGATCTTCGAAGAAAAGTGTCATAGAATGATTCTTGTTTATTGGTGTTCTTTGAATAAAGAGTACTTTCGTGACAAATAGAACAATTACTCATTATTATTTGTTTTTCACTACAAAATAGTGAACCTCCCAATCGTCTTGAAACGATATTATTCGCTTGTAAGATATGAAAGATTGTTAAAAATTAGTTCCACCCATAAAATGGTCGCTACTCCACTGTTGTCTGTTTTTACTTACCGTAACCGTTCCAAATAGGAAAAGAATATCAATTCGTACCCGTACGACACCGACAGCAAAAAGCAAAATTGATATATTTGATTTCTTGACAAAGAATTTCCCACTAAATTTTTAATACAATGTTCTTAAATAAGTGAATTTCTCAAAGCAATGTGCCATGACCGGGCCACTTAAAAAGGCTCGGTGGGCCGCAGGTTGAGTATCGCTAGTCTAAGCGTACATCTAATTAGTTTGTGCCTGAGTAAATGAGATTATGAATCATGCACATTTATTTGTTACTGGTTGTCGTTTGTACTAGTATGACTACGTATGCTATACTGACTGCTTTACAGGGTTAAAGGTGAGGCTTACATTTACGTAGTGGCCTAAGACGTCGCCGGAATTCATGTACATTAAATCTGTCGATGCTCAAAGTCTTGCCATAGAGCTTCAAAGCATTTGGTTGCCAATTCATGTAACATCCTCGTCACTTGACGGTGGTCCGCCGCCAATAGCCCTCGTGTTTCTTCAAAGTGCGATGTGTAAGCTAAAATAAAATCTCAGAAAGTAATGTAAACAAGAGATTTTTATATATACAGTGAAAATCGTTTAACACGAAACTGAGGGGACTGAAATATTTTTTCACGTTAAGGCTGTTTTCGCCATATGTAGGAGAGCGTGAACTTGACGCGGAGCACATTTTCAGACAGGAGAAAATGCTTGAATTTTTATAAAAATTTGTGACATTATAACTCACGCATTTGTTTATAATATAGTGTTTTTAAAATTTCTAAATATTTCATAAACAATTAGTTTTTCCTTTTAACATGTAAAGGGATAGCTCAATTAGCATTACGGTATAGGGAAAAAATTGCGAAACATATTTTATAAAATAAAAAATGTGTCAACTCGGATAAAAATGAGTAGTGTGATATAAGTGATTCTCTACAGGACAGTGAAGCCAGAATATATTAACGTTTGTGTGAGTACTTTTATATCTGAAAAAATATTCCGAATTTGGTCCCTATTCTTTAACATTAGCCGAAAACAACCTTAAAGGATTTTGCAAAAGAAAAAAAAAACCCCTTTATTCAACAAAAATAAAAAAAATTGAATTGAGCAAGTGAAAAAAAACATTCACAAGAACAATGAAATTTAATACAAAGTTTTCAACGGGAGCATTCTGAGATCTCGCTTGTTGTAACCAAACAATTAATCCTCTTGCTTGGTCGATCCGATCCGTTTTCGCTCTGAATCAAACTTACTCCGTTCAAACACTTCCGTAATTTGCTCTACTTTTTTAAAAAATAGTTACAAATTTCCCTTTTCGTCTTCTGTTTTTGTTCTATAGCCTAAAGAAGCTCTATCTTCATTTTAAACGAAATAGAAGTTTGTTTTCCCCCTGAGATCTTTGTCATTGTGTTCGTATAAAAAAATTCTTCTAAAATAAAAAAATAAATTAAAAAAACCGAGAACTCAACTTACTGATTTTTACTCACATTGCCGAATTCCAAAGCCAACTGATGAGAGACGAGATGTTTTTGTGCTGCGTTTTTACAGATGGAGGGTGAAAGCAGATTAGAAAAAAAAATTCGCTCGTGTCACAGGCCTAATTCTAAAGACATTTGAAAGCCAAGTTAGCTTTCTTTCTACGAAACATGTGAAACCACATTTTATTTTGCACCCCTAGATCGGATGGTGTTTTCCGTATTTTGTTCATTCCCAGGAGAGAAGTCTTTTTGTGTAAAGAGAAAAAAATGCATTCTCTTTTTCCGTTTCATTATTTTGTGTATCCGATATTTCATCTTAAGCGTTTTCGCGTTAAACGTATTTACCGTACAATTTTTCAAT
>BMAV01024961.1:49021-129030 GCA_019973955.1 Trichonephila inaurata madagascariensis | reverse complement strand
TCATTAATTCCGTTGCACAACTTTTCTCTTGCGACACATGGAGGGAAGATACGGTCCATACAGAAGTAGAATTTTCCAGTGCAAAGTTTAGCATTATCTGAAAGTTAAATATTACTTAAACTACATAATCGATTAAAGTTAAAAATATTTTTTAGCTTTTATTTCCATTGCAACCATTTAAGGTGAAATATATTGTTTTTTTTTATTATTATTTACAATACCTCCTTTCAAATATGTAGAAAGAAACGAAAATTTTATTGTACTTTGTAAATCATAGTAACTAAAAGTTTCAAATAATCATCAAGATACATATTTAGCGCAAAAAATATCGAGCGATTCGAATTTAATAATTTTCAGGCAATGAATGCCGAATAAACTTTCATAACATAACCACATATATAGCCTTTTTTTTTTGTTTGATATCTCATTTAAGTTTCCTTGTAAGCTGATTGAGGATAAAATTTTAAAGCTTGCCTTGAACATCCGAAAACAGTGGAATACAGTGGCGTAACGGAAAACATTTAGGACCTCCTGTAAAGTCAGGTTTTGGGCCTCCAAGTTGGATTTCACAAAGGCACTTACTTGGCGGCCGTTAGGCTTTGGGCCCCCTGCGATGTGGGGGTGTATGTTACGCCATTGGTGAGATACCTTATTGTTCACCAAGGTGATAGAGAAAAGTTGTACTAAAATGCTATTTTGAAGGTGTTGAATAATATACAGGGCGATTCATAAAGAAGTATACAGGTTCAATGCATTGTAAATCAAGAACAATGTAAGTAAGATATTATATGTTACCTGCAACAGAATTGTAGGGGATTATTTTAAATTTTGTTTGAGATGGTCACAAATGTTCTATATGTGAGCTCTTAGTCACACAAGATACATCAAGCCGGGAATGCATTTATGCCCAAACGCGCGTTAAGATATCTGAATCAAGTTAATCGATAGCGGCTTGATATGCTGTTTCAGCTATGCTAAATCAACAGAAAGAGGAGGGGTTAATACCTTGTCCTCTTTACATACCGCCACAGATTTAAGTCAGGACTTCTGAGGGCCCATTGGGTGAGTGGCATGTTATAGTCTGCGGTCATACAATCCTTAAGTGAGGGAGATGTTCATCGAGATAATCTTGCAAGTAGACTGACTAGTGTGGTGTTAGACTATCCAATTGATAAATGAAGTTGTCAACTGTAGCACTAACTGCAGAGTTACCATATTAAAAAAAGTGGCACCCATGACAGTTTACTCGTGTAAAAAGAAGGGGTCGAATACTTGTAACGAGTTCTATTCGGATTTCTACTAATCCTCTTGGGGAAAATACTCTTTTGTAGAGAGGACTTGATTTTATGCAAGATATAACTTCTACTTAAGCCGATTGCTGAGTAGGCGAGGAAATGGTTGAAAGTTTATCCTAAGCGGAAAGCATAGTGTGAGCGATCGGTGGTCGCTCTTCGTAATATTAAATCTAAAGGAAAGGATTCATTGAAAGGTGAAAGGCGCCCACTTTATGGCTGACGAATTAGCAAGTCGGAAACAAGAGCGTTCAAGAGAATAATTAAGATAAGATTTTTTTTGTGATTCTATATATCTTATAGGATTAATAAGTTTTATTGCACCTCGGGTTTAGTTATCAGAGTGCGCGCGTTCTCATAAATTCTCAAAAGTATTAAAGGCTGAATAAAACTAGTTAACTTCAGACCACTTCTATTTCTCATACCCGCGACCGATGGGTCGCGACACACTGACACTTTCTTTCTGGACACTGGACAGGATATATTTGGGGTACTTTGCATGTGTTACTCTGTAACTATTGCCTGCGTCCCTTCCGTCAAGGGTGAAATAAAAACTTTAAAAATACATCTACCTCATGGTTTGCTGAGGTGGTGCGTATGTTCGACTGTTACTGTTTTACAACAATAGAGAAGCTGCTTTATGAGTCACCCTGTATAATAGCTGTTTAGTTTCAGCTGATACAAAAGAGAGAGACTTTCTATAAGATTTCCACCTTATATCGGCATAGTTCCCAGGATTGTGCACAACCTGTTACTAGAGGAGTGCAAATCGCAGAATTCCAGCAGAAGCACTTTTCCCCTGATGATTCAAACACTTCCATTTGTTGTTTAGTGAATCCAAAGCAAAAGTTACATTTTTCTTAGAGTTTGGAAGGGTCAATTTTCGGAGTGATTATAAATCAAAGGAAAAAACCTTGTTGTCATACAAATTTAATTTCCAGAATTATGATTATTGTACAACATTATGAATTCCACCGAATGCAAGAATATAATAAATAGTGTTCGATATTCTTACCTATCAAAATGATGGGGAGTTCCCCATCATTTTGATAGGTAATGTTGTCCTCAGAGGGACTTTTTTTTTAACTAAGAGGAAAAAATCCCATTTTCGTTGCTAAATACAAGATGTACATTTATGACATAACTATGATGATTGACTCAAAATCACAACATTTCTGTTCTTATGGCTTAAGTACTTAGTTTTGTATAGCATAATTAGTGCCAAAATAATGAATGGCATGAGCCAAAGGTATTGCTTCTCTTCAGGAGAAAATATAGCAGTACTGCCACACTATTAAAACTTCAACGTGTTTAATACAAAAAAAGAATGTAATCTTGAGAATCTCAATACTTACGGCATCCTTGAGTCTCATCAGAACCATCGGGACAGTCCTTGACGCCATCACACAACAGAAGTCCTGGGATGCAAGTTTTACCGTCATTGCACAATTTCTGACCATCTGGACAGTGTTTCTGAGGTATGACGGTAGGGTTTATTGTTGGTACTGGTGTGGTTATTTCTTTGGGAGCTGGAAGATGAAGTAAGCATATATATTCCATAGCAGCCATATATATTCTTGAAATGCATTTGTTAAGGGCCATGACATTTTTGGTCAATGCTTCAATCGAGGCGCGGTTTTGAACTCTGATGTCACTAAAGATCTATTGCGTATACGGGTTGATGCACATTAATTTATCACTTTCAAAGCCAATTCAGGAATAATCTTCGACATTTAAGCATGATTCAAAATTACGAGATAGAAAGAAGCCAAGTCAGATTTCTACTCTTGGTGCTCTAGGCCTTCGGACCAATAGAAGCTGCTCCTTTTCTTTTATTTTCATGAATTATCTTACTGATATGAGTTAACCAGAGTGATTAGAAACAATAACAGAAGTATTCTAACTAGATATGTCAATATATTGAATTTTTTATGGGAACTTAACGTGGGGCTTATACACAATAGAATACAATTCAGTGAAATTAATAGAAATCTGAATATTTATTTTCCTCTTTTATATTTAAGAAGTTACAAAAATCACTCTTCTAATGTTAAATTTCGTAAAGAAAAACAAAATTTTGAATATTAATTCTACATCAAAATTCATTGCTGCAGAAGCTACAATATATTACACTATCGGTAAGAAATATCATATACTACTCTTACGTTTTGGAGTTTATTTTTTAACGGGAAAAATAATAATTCACTACTAAAGTATTTTACTAAATTCTCTGTATATAAAATATATATGAGTGTGTGTGTACGTAACTTTACGCTTTAAGTTTTAGTTTGAAATGAAAATTTTAAAACATTTTTTGCATTCTGATTTATCATAAACTTTTGTTGTAAGTCAATAAAAACAAATTTTTAATTAAAAAAATTGAAAAAGCTTTGGATAAAAACTAATTGTTCGATAAAACTAGAATTCACGGAAAATTTAGGCTTCACTGTAAAAAAAAGTTGGATACACTTATTCACACTTTTTTATGTGGGTTATAGAAATAATTCAAATAAAAAGTGAAATTTGTAATTAAAACACACATACGTTTTGTCTCTACGCAGTCATTGTCACAGCCAACTTCATCGCTGCCATCTTTGCAGTCATAAGCACAGTCGCACTTCCATGCTTTTGGAATACATTGTAGACCCGACTTACAACGGAATTGATCTTTAGTACAGTACACAGTAGGTCCAGTGGGTACGACAGGATCACCTTGAATAATATTAGAAAACAGATATTTTAAAATAAATGTTCTAATTCAAGTTTTGAAATGAAATTTTGTGGAAAATGTTTATTGTATAATAATTACAGAAATTACCATCAATTCCCATCAGAATTTTCCAGTACATATTCTTAGTACGTTTGCTGTGCAAATGCACCTCTTTTTTTAGATGGTATATGCATTGCTAAAAATATGCTTCAAGTACGATTTGTTCAAAAAAAGTTAGATGCTTTTTACTTTTTCCAAGTACCGAGTAAAATGAAAAAAAGGACTTAATTCAATTTAAATGACCTTGTAATAAAGGATTAAAAATCAACTGTATTAGAATTTAATAGATATAGTTATTTTTATATCTTTGATAAGGGCTAAAAACTTTAAAATAGAAGTACTAAAAGCTATATTAATAAATTATTCGTCAAGATTTGTTGCTAATAAATGCATTTGCTTACGACCGGAGGAACTGAAATCGATATTTTCATTAGACATATTTACCCGCATCCTTTAAGTTTGTAATCAATAAAAATTTCCAGCTTGTCAAATGATGTTTGAGAATTGCGATTGCTGAAATTATATTGAATTATATCGAGTAATCAATACGTATGATAGTAATTTTTTATATTTGCGTAAATCTTTATCATAGAAAAATATCGCTATCTTAATATTTGCACAATTTTTTTTTTGAAAAAATTATTGACAATGTATATCGGTTATAGGGACTATGGATTGACGATTGATTTTAAATTTGTGGCCAACACGAACATTGGCAATATTATCCGTACGATAAATTCTTAACAAACACAATAATAAAGAGTTAAAACTATAATGAGTTCCATCAGCTTTACTTGTTTATAATATTAACAACCAGTATAAGTCAGAATTTGGTACGTTTTTTACGTAATGCCGTGTTTAGGACTTCATGTTTCCTACAATCAATAAATTAATAATATAACAGAAAAAAATGATACTAGATTCAAACTAACCTAAATTAACGGAGTGACAACATTTGAAAACAACGCCACCTTTGTATATGATATCAACAACCGATGTATGGAACGATAATTAAAAATAGCACTACCTATTGATAATATTAGCAGCCAGTATAAAAAACAATTTAGCGTCCTTTCTGCGCGTTTAGCTTCATGATCCCAATAAGTATCCAAATGACTTTATCTTGTACTTCTTTTCATTTATTTTTTTCATTAATTTTGTCTCGAATCTTATCAAAATTTAAAGAGAGCTGAGTGAATAAATTAAGAAACAATATGTAGATTACACACGGAATAGAGCATGTTTCAATAAGAAATATCTTTCCTCTTTAACATACCTCCTTCTTCACATCCATGAGTGAATTTGACCTCATCGATGGCAATATCTGTCTTGTCGTCCCCTCCTCTAGTACCCACGAAAGTAACTCTGTAAGGCTGAGCGTTGCCAACTAGAGCATGAGCATATAGCCATTCCGGTTTCTGTGGTCCTCTCTGGACGAATACAGGGAAAGTCTGTCCATTCTCACCTTCACTGAGTACCTAACAGTAAATAAAATGTAAAATATCTTTAGTATTTGAATTATTTTTACATGGTTTTACGAGAAATGTGAAGATGCAGGATAATCAAAAGTTTTTACAAGCTTTTTTTCAGCCTCTAGTACTTAGTGTATTGCAAATTCCTTAATATTTTTAATTACTGGGGAGCAAAACATAAAAATGATATTCATAAAAAAATTCTTACCTCTAATTTGCCCATAGTTCGAGATCCCTTCATGTAATACCAGAATCGAAGGTGACATTTGCCGTTACTAGCCTTGAACACAGGTGTCGATACGCCCGCTCTCTCGCCTTCAAAATGTTGAGAACTGTCGATGTATAAGAAGTAACCTGAAATAAATACAGTAAGAAATATTTAATTTCATTTTTTCGGTTGAAAGAGTGAAAGAAAACGAAGTCTTTTCGCGTATCTCTTTCGAGTCTTATGCAAAGCTTACCATCTTCTCTTGGATTGTGGTTTCTTGGTGGTCCCGTTTCATTGTTTCTTGCTTCCTTTGCTCTTGACCATTCAAATTGCATCGTGTCCTTGGACTGCCATTCGCAAGCATCCTTCCAATTTTCGTCATCAAAATCACAGTCTCCGTGTTGAGTTGCTAAAAGGGGGTGGATGAAAATTTATTCTCTGTTCAATTGAAGATCTAAGTTTATAATTAGTCCAACCATAAAATCAGTTGGATTATTTTAACCCTTAACTTTGCACTGTTGCATTTCTGCAACATATGATTTATTTTAATTTAACAGACTCAATATTTTTTTTAATTACCTACAAATCGCTTATCTGAGAAAAAAAAGATTACTGCAACGAAATACATGCTAATTTTATCACTAGATGGAAGTACATTTTTTCCAGAAATCACAACAATTATAAAAATCTCTGATGCCTTAAGAACTGTGCTTTTGCTATAAAAGGAATCCATTATATTTTATGCTTCCTCTTGTTTATTGACGAAATAAATTACCAGGTAAGAAATTTAAACATTTTATGATGAATATAAATGAATCATATAAAAAAAAAGTTTTGTAATTTACAGCACTACTGCGTAATATTGGACTTCTGCAACAAACAAAAAAATGACTGAAATTCAATTTAAAACTGCTTAATTTTTTTCTTCATATTTTTCCTTTTTATTATTACTTGAGAACTAGCTGATATAATTTTTTCATAGAAATTTAAAAAATTGCGAAGTTAAGGGTTAAGCGTCCACAGAATACGATACAATTCTACCGTAAAACCGAAAAAAAAAATGTTTTAAGATAAATTGATAAGATATTTGAAAAGATAAATTGAGATAAATTTATTTCAGAACAATTCACGGAATCTAGATCATAACTTTCAAGAAAATATATGAATTAATTGATTTTTTTGGAATAGTTTTTATGGATTTCAAAATGATTGTATAAGTTTTAACAAAAACAATACTAAACGTTCTTTTGTTACCTTAATCACAAAATGTATCTTACTTTTACAGTTTCGACATCAATGATTAATTATTTGTGTACCACATAATAATAATATTTATGAAAATATTAGAAGTAATTGCATGTTTTGGAGGGAATATGATTCCTGATTTAATTTCTTAATCTTAAATTAATTGGAAATATTTTCATAGAATTAATTATAAATCCATTTTAATATTCAAACAAAATGCGCATTACTATAAGTTCAGATTCCCATCAGATATTTGATGGTATCACAAATGAAGTTCTGCAATGAAATTATTTATAATTTATTCAGATAAAAAATCATACATTTCATGCTGCATAATTTCTAAATCTTATTTATAACGGTAAATGCATAACTATAATATAATAAGAATAAAATAATTTAATAAAAATTCAGGATTTGATAAATTTTTTGGGTTATCTTTTTTTAGCTGTTCTTACTTCATAATCAGCAAGTCCTTTAATTTAAGTATATTTTGAAGAAATATATATATTGTTACTTATGCCACCTTTCGATTGTAACATTAGATCAAGGCCCACGAAATTAATCGCGATGCAGGGCTAGATTTTTACGCCTGTCTTTATTCTTAACTTTGAGCACCATGCAGGTGACAGTACGATTTTGTTCAGTTCCACCCTAATTTTGAAGAACAACCTGGGGGTGGTCAGGGACCTCCACCTCTCTTCCCTTTCCACCAACCTCACGAGAAGACTTGCGGCTCGAAGGCTATTTAGAGTACCTCCATGCCATGAAGGCACTATACATTTACAAACATCCATGCCTTCTCCGGGATTCGAATCCAGGCCCTACGGCACCGCAGTTAGCATCACTAACCACTATACCGCGGATGGGCAGCTTCAGAAATCTATATAGATAGTTATATTAAAATGTGATCAAGATTGATAACAAGGCTCTTCGAGGTTCCTGCTTTATCTTAAAAATTTATCCTTTTGCTTTCTTTTTTTTATCTATTGCTAATTTTTAAAATTAATACTGTCATATTTTTATCTAACTCATAGTGTTATCCTATGTAATATACTGCATTTATATCAGGTGAAAAATGTCATTTCAAATTTTTAAAGCCCGTCTCTTTCCAAATCCGTTTTCAATATATATTACCTGCTTCTACTATTTTATTCAATTTTATGCATTTAATTATATCTGAAATTTTCAATCATTTGCACATCTGAAACAAATATACATTTTTAAAGAAATTTCTGTAAAAGGCAAGCGTTGGCAGCGGCAAAACGCTTAAACTGATTACCTAATGGTCAGAAGCAGAAAAAGACTTGTGTTAGAACTGAAAATTATATACCTACAATAGAGAGTAGCGAAATTCCGTGAAAGAATTGAGTCGCTTTTGATTTAGCAAAAAAACTAACTTAGAAGAAAGCCAATAAAAGATGGATATAATTTTCTTGTTCTTCACTTTTCAAGAACATACCCTCAAGACGCATAGTTAAAAGAAATCTTATGAACGTTTGGTGCGACACAATTTTAGTCCTTTTGCTAATTAATCAGCTTTTTTAACGCTAGGAAAAATATTTTTCCAGTTTCCCGATCCTATATCACTTTTATTGTTATTTTCAGCTCTCAAGTGAAGTTATTCATATGTCTCCAAATTTATAATTCCTTATTTCATATATATCTGAAATATTTTTTTACTTAAAAAAATACTCATGTTTTATATGCCTTCAGCTTAATTTTTCTCTCTAGTTTCTTGAGCACAATTTAAAAAAATATCTTTTAATAATAATAGGAAGAAAAGTAAAGAAATCTGTAGGATAAACATAATTTACTTACGACACATATGTTCATCGGATTTATCGTCACAGTCGTACTTTCCGTCACAGTGAGCCCATACTTTGATACATTTCCGTTTATCTTCACACATCCATTCTTCACTTGTACACTCAACAGGTGGGTGTTCTGAAGAATAAATAGTTGAATTTTAATGAAAATCTTAATTTCGAAAGAAAAAGATTTATTTTTAAAAATTTTGAATCAATTATTTCTAAATAAAATATATATTCATATAAACCTTTTCAGCAAAATGATTTTTTTAAAAAAAATAATAAGTTCATTCTGTTAAAAAATCTGGATATTATCAATACAAATGACTAAAATAAAAGAAAACATATTCGAATAATTTAAACTTTAACAAATTAAATGACCCGACATTTTTTTTCTTTATTACCACAGCAGCATTTTTTTTTTACTTGATCGAGCCAAGGCTTCCATTACCGATGTAAACATTTAAATATTCGAAATGATTATATTGAACCACAGTAAGTTCATAGTACCCAAAAGAGAAGTAGTTTGGCTTCAGAGCTTCGTGCAGAAAACACGAATTATTTCGTGATATGTCCGTAGCGTTTTAAAATGCAAAACACATAATTTTTAATATTTTTTTATTTTATTAATTAAAAAAAAAAAAAAAAAAAAAACTGAGCTAATATTGGGTAAATTACAATTGAAGTATAGGATACGAAGTATGAAAAATAATTTATTCAGTGAAAAAATGGATTGTGTGATTTAAATATAAATGACTAAATTTGGAAATTAAATAGGTCGTTTACTGGCTAATGAAGTCGTTCAATTATATTAATATTTTTAAATCTGAAAAAAAAATTATGCCCTGTACAGTTTTAGCATTTGAACCGTTATTTGCACAATACGATACGAGATTGCTTACCAGGGCTACATTTCTTGAATTCAATATCATCTATGGCCATTGAGTATAGATATGAATCTCCAAGACCAGCTTCAACAATGACTGTGAAATGTTCTTGTGTCTTGATATCTACTTCCGCTTGCTTCCATTCTGCGACGCCAGCTTCACTTAATTTCCAGAGTTCTTCATACTAACATATAAAAACGGATTTTTAATTTATATCTAAGATTTTTTAAGAAATATTTTAATGAAAAGCAGTCGGAAATATTGAAAATGGTTTAGCTTTGCCACTTTTAACTAAGCAAAATATTTGTTTTTTATATAATTTCATCTAATCCATTTCAGAGATGAATAATATTTTTAAAAAAAATCGCCTTAGAAAATTTGTATATTCTACATAAATGATTGTTGTTGTCGTGTGTTTATAACTGGAATACATACGAAAGACGTGAGATAGAAGAATAGAGAAACATATAACACAATCACAGAAGAATACAGATTTTATTACAAAGAACAGAAGAGAGGTACGCTTCTTTCCTTTCGCGAGACGGGAATCCATTTCAGGCGAAAGTACGATTTCTTTTCCCGGATATACATCCATGCCTTACTCGGGATTCGAACTCGAACTCACTCGATTACAAGCCGAGTTTCACAACCACCATACTGGGTGGGGCGGCTACATAAATGATACTGAGTGAAATAGGGTGAAACTATAGCAACTACCATTAACGGATATTTTCGTATCATACGTCGACCGATTCCTCAAATGGAATGACTTAGCCAAATGCTGCGATATGCAGCCGTTAGTGGTAAGCTGTTCTCCCACTCTTATACAAACACAGTCTTTTTCACACATACAACTTGGCGATGTCTTTCGATTTGATAATGTTTTTAGATTTGGTGAAATTGGTTGATGGTATAAATACGTAAGTACCCATTATCATTCTAAATCTAGACTCAACGCGATGTATCATTATGAATGTTAGGGATATTATAATTTAGTTATAATGTGGATAAATAATTGTGAATTATAATTATTCATCCGACGTTTAAATCATGAGATAGATTTGATCACGAAATAAGTTTGTTGGCTAATAACTACTTTGTTATTGAAAATATAGCAAGGCAAGCACATATTATTTTGTTGTTGTTACTGTTTTCCGTTTCATAGCTGAGCTTTTGTATGCTCATTGAAAGTATAACAAGTTCAAACAGTAATGGAATTTTTTTTCCCTTTGTGGAGGGGGTCACTGAATTAGCACGTGATGGTTAATAAGTCCATTCTTTATAATACGTGGTCTCAACTCAATATATTTCCCAGTCTTTTTCCGAATCTAATTTCTTCTAATAAAGGGAAACGAAAATATACAATTCTTTTAAGTTCTTACATATTTATATAAATGCTGAGAAATGAATGTTGGCTCCATAGAAGTAGAACCGAATAGAACAGAAACAAATGATTTACCATACAATCCGGCGTGTAACGCACACCAATACTTTCAAGCTACAATTTTTTAAGGTATATTTGCCGTACAACGTGCACCTTTCTTTTTTACGAAGGAACTTGCAATGCACGTTATCAATGCTATTATGTTTTAAAGCCATTTATTCGAGGCATTACCCCCAGGATTTTGAAAAAATATAGTATATTTCTTGAAAAATAACCCTTTAAGTTCGTAAGGTATGACATTTCTTTTAAATAAACAGTATTACGATCTTTGAAGTCTAATTTTTTTCTAAGCTCATTATTTTTTAACTTTAAAGCTCTCATTTTTGTACCCGGCGTATAACGCGCACTCCTAAATTTCAATCTTATTTTTTGTGCTAAAAGTGCGAGTTATACGCCAGATTTCACGGTAATTAAATGTGTGTTACAGTAAATCATATTTATTAAAATCAGTGCGAATCGCACATGTCGAGTAAACAAGCAAACCTGGATTGATTTTTATCCTTTCACTCAGTTTAAACATGGCTAAAATATCTGTCTATTGATGAGTAACATTCAGAGTAAAAAAAGTTGTAATGTAAGAACCTATTATAGAAAATTCTATTTCAAATTTGCGACACATTTTTTCTGAAAACACGACAAACCTGTACTTAAGAAAGATATAGTATCAGTTGGAGCCAGTTGGCGAGAGTTCTTTGAGTATTGATTTGACTCCAAGCCAACTATGTAATCAGTTCTAAAGTATAGCGGCCGTATATGGTTGGGATCCATTTTGCTTATTAAAATTTGAGGAATTTACAATCTGCTTGATTATTTTTGTCAACAGTATCTAATTGTATTAATTTGAAATGAAATATACACATATATATAAAATTGTATTAATTTCAAATTAAGTATAACGATTTAAGCCTTTTTTAAAATTTCGATGATAATTTCACAAATTCATATGGCAACAGTTACCTTGTTATTCCGTGTGTTGTGTTCCAAAAGGATACGAAGAGGAGCATTGTAACTTTTGTCCAAAAAGTACCACAAAGAAATCTTACAGTTGGCTCCAGAAATGACGTAGTTATCAGTATGTAATTGTGCCACATCTCCAATTAGCACCATTCCAGTGGGCATTAAATAATGTCCTAAAGAAACATAAAAATAATCAACAATTGAAGAAAAAGCCTGCTTAATGTTATGCTAGTATAAAATTCAATGTATACTCTGAGAGGATGCACTTTGACGATAGAAGAATGCTTACGAAAGCCGACTCTAAAAATAAAACAATAGAACAAATGATGTCCAAATTTAAAAATAAATCAAATTTTCTCTGAAATTTTTCATTTTATATATTTTTTAATATCTTTTTACATTTTTTTAGACATTTCAATTCAGATATTTTTTACTGTTTAGTTTCTTTTTAAATTCATCCGAAGTATATATTTTATTTCAAAACATTTGTTTTAGGAACGTCGCTTAACAAATCTATGGAATGAACGCCTATCATAATTACTCTCTGAATTTGAAATAAAGTTTGTAAGAATAATATATACATATGTATATATATATACACATTGTACACTGAAATACAGGCATGGAAAATCTTGAATTTTGCAGAACATTTTTGTAGTCTTTTCTGAAAAAATTGAGAAACACATGCTATATACATTTTCCTTTACCTACGATAGCTTTAAGCTTTTAATTTGTGAAAGACACATTTTTATTAGAGTAACACATTAAAAACATTAAAATAAGTGACAACACGGCGAGCGTGTGAATTGTTGCTGTTGCGTCAAGTAAGTCTGACGACTTTGGTTGATGCGTCAAGTGGGTCTGACGACTTTGATTGCTCTTATTGTCAGTAGATGGCGCCACGATATATCAGAAGGTTTTGCGTTTTTTCTTTTCAGCCAGGGTCACCTATGGGGAGGATATAACCTTCTGATTCGTAAGCACGTAACATACCACTAGACAAAAGTGATCACTTCTGTCCGGAGGCTGTTATTGGCTTATATAGGAACCACTATAATAGAAAGCCTACATTTTCAAGTCCATAATTTAACAACAACGTGAAATGCATGTTTTTCTGTAGAGAGAGAGAGAGGGGGGAGGAAGTATTTTTAACTTTTGTAGCGAGCAATCTAGATTTTAAATCAATAAGATATCACCGAAGAAATTTATAAAGTCTATACACTTTCTAAATCTCATTCAAATGATAAAATCTCACCTTCTTCTGTCCCAAGGGTATGATCTTTATTCAAATTACCGTACCAATTGGCTTTTCCTGATTTTATAGTCCAGTTGCCACGATATCCATGAGGATTATACCAACCACATGTTCCATTTTCGAAGTCGCAAGAAGTACCTGAAATTGTACAAGACTTATACTTCTGTTTACATTACGCGGTAATTGAAATAATTAATATATCATTCATTAGCTCAAAGAATTTAATCTAACTTACCACAATTTTCTTCATCTGAATTATCACCACAATCATCAATGAAATTGCACTTTTGTAAGTGGGTGTAGCAATTTTTGTTTCTGCAGGTCAGACGTTCGGGTGCACAATCGTCGACGGGAGGTGGTGTAGTGGGCTTGCCAGGAATATCGATATCACCTGATCAAAAAAAAATTATGAGATTTAATATTATTTCTACGTTGAAGCAGAAATATTTATTACTAAATTGGAATGTTTTTGGTCTGGATATTAAGATCCCACAGAATTCTAATTTAAATTTTCGAGAATATTTTTCCTTCTCAAGAGTCAGAGATAGTTCTCAAAATTTTAATTACGTCCGTTTTGTGTACTTTTATTCAAAACTTTCTAGTGAAAAGTAGCAACATATTTATAATAAATAATATTATAATACGTTTATGATAGTATCAACAGAAAGACTTATTGCCACCATGAAAGAGTTTAAAATCCCTGATAAGTTATTAAGGCTGATAAGTCTGACAATTTTTAAGGGAAACAAAGATCATGGTCAAGGTGCAGAATGATCTTTCGGACCCATCGGAAATAAAAATGGCGTGTTCGACAGGGAGATGCACTAGCGTGTCTTCTCTTTAATTTAGAATTAGAAAAAGTGGTAAGAGATTCCAATATCAATACCAGAGGAAATATCTTTAATAAATCAATACATTTGTTGGCTTTTGCTGATGACATTGATATCATCGCTCTAACACCTGCCGCACTAAGACAAACCTTCTTGTCTTTAGAGAAAGAGGCACTCAAGATGAGACCGAAAATCAATGAGAATAAGACCAAGTACATGCCTTGCTCTAAATCATGTCTTAACAATTCCCATTTTAAAATTGAAGAGTATAATTTTGAAGTTGTTGACAGTTTCACTTATATATATATATTTCGGTTCGAAAATTAACAGTACAAACGATTGTATTACTGAAATCCAAAAGAGAATTATTATGGCTAATAGATGTCTTAACGAAATACGAAAACATATGAAATCGAATTTAATCAAAAGAAAAAAAGGTTCTATTGTATAAAAGTCTTTTAAGATCTGTATTAACTCATACATGCGAAACTTGGTCCATGTCTCGAACAAATGAGAACATGATAAGTACCTACAAAAAGAAGATTTTAAGATTTATTTTTGGAGGAATTCAGGGAAATGGGACGTGGTGAACGAGATCAAATTTCGAGCCCTATCAATCATATAATGAATCTGACATCGTTAACTTCATCAAAATACAACGAATTAAATGGGCAGGTCACGTTGTCAGAATGAACGAAGACCGCACTACTAAAAAAATCTTCAATGCTCAACCAATTGGCCCGCGAAGAAAGGGCAGGTCAAATCTTAGATGGATTGAGGACGTAGAAAAAGATCGCCGAGTTTTGAGAACTAAGAATTGGAGAACATTAGCAGGAAGAAGGCTGGCCTTGGAAAAAGCTTCTTGAGAACGCCAAGGCGCACTCTGGGCTGTCGAGTCATTGAGAAAGGAAGTAATATTATAATAACCAATGATTTTTATGTAAAAACACGATACAGTGACATTTGGAATATAATACTTGAAAGAAAAATTTTTTTAATGGCAGATTTTTAAAAAAATTAAAACGAGAACAAGATTTGGTGATTGAGGAAAAGATCATCTTAATTCTTGAAATTGTACCGTAAGAGTTTACAGTAACGGTTATTTTATGATTAAATTAACTGGCACTTAATTATTATTATTTTTCATTAATTTTTATTAGTAAGTAAAATAAATTTTTGTTCAACTCGTGTTTTCAATGAAACCGAGTAATTCTTTTGTTTTATAGTTTTTTACAGGATGCAAATTTGTATTAATATTTCATACTAAAAACATGCTTTTTACAATGATTTAAGAAACTATTGAAAAGATTAAAGAGATAAACAATATATTTCATTAAAACTTACCTGTTGCAAGATGACAATCAGGAGTTAAAGAAATGTCATCGATATTAATACTGCCAGAATTCTCTGTCAGACGGGCTTCCAGAACAATCTTGAAAATAGAGTTTAAAATGATTAATTAAAAATATCATCTCTAAAAGTATTGCCTAGTGCAATATGTTTTGCTACATCCTAATTTACGTTATAAGGATCTCAAACATGAACATTTTGTTTGCTTGATCTAACAAAGGATACGTTTGAATTAATGAAGCGAGAAAGATAAAAGCATACTTGTGGGGGAATTAACGAGATAAATTCTCATTTCTATTCTTAATTTGTCTTCTTATTTCTTCTTGCGAACATTATTTCTAATTTTTTGTAATCATAATTCCTTTATTTATACATCTCTTTATTTATTTATTTTTTAATTTTGTTTACCTCTATTAATGTTTTTTATTCTGTTTGCCTCTTTTTATATTTTATTACTGCAAGTTTTTTATTCTATGAGCAAATACACTAAAATAATTGTTTTTATTCTTTTGTAAAAAGAGCAATATAATTAATAAAATTGGAAAAAACTTAAGCAATATATCATTACATTATGCTGGGCGTAAGAACAGGAAGTACCGAAAAGATTACATTATACTAAAAAATAATTATAAATGAATAACTTTTTAATAAGTATACATAGGGATAGAAAAAAGTAAGTGATCTAGCATTTATGAATTCATCGAGTGTAAATTAATAACTGATTAAACATAACACAAAATTTGCATTCAAATTTTTTTTTTTTTATAATAAGATACAATACAAGAAAAAGAAACAGTTTTACGAGAACAAAAATATGTCACAATAAGGCCGTTCCTATTCCTACCTGGAAATACTCTTGCTTAGGATTGCCTATTTCAAAAGCAGCATAATGCCAGAAACCTGTAACATCCGAAGAAAACTCTTTCAAGAATTCTAAGCCATCATCGTTGTAGTTGACTCTCTTGTACAGTCGAACTGCATTGACGGAAAAGACGGAGTTATACCAGAAACGAACCTACAAGACAAAGCAAATGATAAAATCAAGTTAATTAAAATAACCATTGTTTCATATCAAAGAGCCTAAACCATACTTAGAACACGTTTCTTATAGTAAAATATCCCACTCTTCATATAAATTCGTGATGTTGTAACACTAATTTGTTATACCATGTGTTTGAAATCTGAAAGCATCCCATAAACATGTACTTTTCCCCTTATAATATAAAATTAAAAACCTATTTAACTTAACAGAACACAGAGGACGATATATCGGGCACATTTTATATCAGAAGAAATGGACTAATTCAGACAGAACTAAGTACTATTCTAAAATAGGGTCTATATGTTCAGGATAGGGAAGTATGAAAATAATTTGTGCACGAACTTTTTTTTGAATGAAAAGTTCCAATTTTGGATCTTATTCATTAATATCGTGCAAAGATAGCCGTAATCAAAAACCATTTCTGAGCTGTTTTTGTATTGGGAGATAGCTTTACAGAAAATTTGATTGATTTCCTGGCTGTATTTCGCTTAAATATCGCAAAATATATTGAAACAATAAATTCCTCAAAATAGTGAAAATTTGATCTGTTTTTTAAAATAATGTTTCATTCAATTTCACCGAAATTTTTTTTAAAGTTTTTAATCAAAAATAAAGTGAACTAAACTGTTACCACGATATATATAGCAGGAATATATTTAATTACCTTGCATTTATCGGAAAGTCTATCAATTGTAGGGGAACGCACTTTAGGCTTAGCTTTTCTAGTGAACCATCCAGATAAAACGGACAAGAATTTTCCTGAAAGGTAAAAGAATTATTTCGAATGAGTATTAATGTGGTACATATCGAATGGACTTAAAGTGTTTTCTTGAACAGCTTTATCTTTAATAGAAACAACCAATATAGGAAGATTATTCCATTAGACATTTTTAAATGAAGCACTTTTTAGACTTATTAACGTACATTGAATTAATGGATCTTGAAGTAACTTAGTAGGCAGAATTGCTAGCCATTGTAATAACAGCATTATGATGACTTCTTAAAAGATTATTTTGTACAAGGAACAGTTATATTGAATAATAGGGGCTGTTGCATGTTAGACTTATCTATGAAGCGCTTGATTTCTTCATTCAACTTGTTTCGGATGTTTTGAGAGTTAAATGTTTATGCACTGTAATTTAGCGATGGCCTGGGTGGAATATTAATTGCTGGGAACTCCTAAAGCATTTTAATATTTCGGAAATATCTCGATCCTTTGCAATGAAGTTATGTATGAAAAAGTTTTACGAATATTTAATATAACCCCCAAATTTTTACCAAATTTTGCCTACTTAGCATTACAGATAATATGACTCTGTATAACCTAATATATATTTAAAAATGGCTAGGCTATAAAGTTATACAGATATCTATTAGCATGTATGTTCGATACGGATACAGTTTTAAAAATTTGCACACACACATAGACATTATTTAAAAAAATCTGAACCATAATAAATAAAATTATCTCGAAATTCTCCATCTTTTAACCCTTTCACTAAACCAATAAATCCGCATAAAGAACAGGACTGGAACAATATTAATGAACAGGCTCATAAATAACCCTTAATAAAAATCCTTCTTTGGAAGATCCTTGAAATATTTTAGAGGCTTTTGAATGTCAGTAAAATTTGACTAACGCTCAAATTTAAAATGAATAACATAGAATTTAATAATAAGTTCTTCAACGGTGGTTTCTAAGACTAAAGATATTGAGTATTTGTTACTGACCTAGAGCAGAACGTGTTGTGTGGTCATTGTTTGGAAGGCTTGAATACAAAGAGGTAGTGGCGGATGAAACGGTCCAACTGGTCGTTCCATCGGCTTCAAGGGTCCATGTTCGACACGGAGTACCATCAAAGTTACAACGAGCTACATATGGTTGACATTGGAAGTCCCTTTCGTCGGAGTAGTCTGAGCAATCATCGTTGAAATCACACAACAAATCTTCATCGATACATTTTCCGTTACCACACATAAATTGTGATTGATTGCAAGTATCTTTCAAGGGATCCACTATGATAGGCGGGACACAGTCTTCGAAAGCTATATCATCCAAACTTACGGCACTTGAGAAGGTGTATGGACGCACTGCGTCAAAACGGACTTTGAAGTTGTTCAGAGAGCTCAGGTGGACTTTGGCGTGAGTCCAGTCTTGCGAGTATCGTTCTGAAAAGAAAAGGTCAAGTTTAAAATCTCTCGAGTAGAAAGAAAATATTTAGGAACACGGAAATTAAGAATGTGAAATAAAAAGTATCTGGAACTATATTAAATGCTAATTATATATCAATCTATATTGCTATAACTACAAATAATGATCCCTAAAAGTCAAAACAATTTCATTTTTTATCTTAAAAATGTTCTCTTATTTGAATTCACTTAAACATTTTTTTAAACTACTACGACCACTCATTGGACATTGAAGACAAAAGGATACCGTAGTGGTATTTCCTCTTGAAATCAAGCTTTACAAACATAGAAAACTCTGTAATGGCTGAAAGAAAGTTCTACATACTTCCATAAAGACCCGTGAAAGATTCCCACACTTTTTTGAAAGAAGGTCCGTCTTGTCCAGCATATATATTGAGGTTGCAAGACCATCTATCACAGAAAATCCAAAAGTCCAGAGCGCATCGGGTGTGGGTAGATGAAATTTCAGGAGATATCAGAGAAGTGATATCACCTGCTCTACCTGGTGCACCATCTGCTAATAAGTACCATCCTTCTGTTGTATTGGTGGTGTGATCGGTCTTTGGTCGGTTGTTTAGATTCACCTGGGAGACAAAATATTAGATTTGAATGATTTTGATTTGTACTTCAGTTAGATTCTGATATCATTTATTAAGTAAATATTCACTGACAATAAGTACTAAATGGCTACAAATTAATATTGAGTTCATACACAGTTAACGTTCAAATTATAAATACTTGACATTGAATAAATAAGGTACCTGAAATAAATTTTAGTTGTTTCAAGTACTTTTGTAAATTTTATTTTTCAGTAAACTTTAGTGATACTTACGTATTAAAACGTCAACCAATATCGTAAAATCAAAACACGTCGCCAAATGTTGCAATTAGTGCCCACACAATAGTGGAAACTTTTCCAACCCACTATAATACAATAATAATAATGGTGACAGCATTTGGCGGTATTTTTTAAACTAGTGACATCTTTTGATATGGCGATATTGTCAACGGTTTAATATGTAAGCACCACTTAAGTTTTGTAATTATTTCCTGAGTCAGTAACATTATTTTTTTTTATAAAAGTAAATGATTTAATATATGTTTTAAGTATGCTGTAACACACATGCTTTAAGCTTATTTAACTTAAATTTAAATAAAATGTATTTAAGATTTTTTTTTTCTTATTATGGATTGACTTCAAAAGAATCCAAAATTAGATGCTTTATTTTATGTGCCTACCCCATTAAATACATGTCTATACAGTGAGTTTTTGAGACCGAGATATATGTAGATTGAGATTGCTACTTAAAGAGAAATTAAGTGAGATTGGATATAAAATGGTGAGATTCTTGTTAGAGTTGGCGGGTTAGATTAAAACTTGTGGATTTTGGTATGACTTTTGCTTAGAATTGTATAAGATTTTGAGCCCGATTGGCTATGATTCAAAGATAGTGTGGCAAACATTTCTTTTTTTTTTAATGAGAACATTTATAACCCCGTGCACCACAAAGTATCACACGGGGGTTTACATAAAAAGTAAGCGTGAAGCACACACATCACAAACCAGACCCTAGCGTCACTTGCCACTATACCGGAAACATTAAAACCATAAAAAAATAATGGATTTCGTCAGGGACGAATAAGCCAATCAGGACTACCTGAGATTGTAAGGGGCAGAAAAGGAGCGAAAGCCGAGAAAGCGAGCAGGTAGAACCGGTTTGGTGACGATAAAAGGAAGATGGAGAGAAAGTGATGCATGGAAGATGGTAATGTCGTAGCGATAAAATAAAGCTTCTCTGGACTGACTGTTTTCGTTCCCAATACGTTACAATATTTAATGTCAGTTAAGTAAATCTTGATTTTATTGATTAGGGATTATATATTCACAAAATTTGTTTTGCTCCAACTAAAATTTGTCCAATAAGATAGTAATGCATTAAGGTTGAATAGTGAAAAAAGTTATTGAGTTTTATAATATATCTGGATCCTTTATCCCCAAACACTAATACAAACAAACTCTCCGTTTCGCGTTTCACAAAATAAATCCATAAAATTGGTCCAAATAAATATTTAAAAAAAATCGATGAAGAAATAATTGCTATAGTATTTACGGAATTTTATTTTTTATATATTAATACTTCATTTCTATTAAATTGATAAAAAATTCAAATAATTATCTTTATAATTATCGACAAAGGTTGCTTCTTTATCCAAGTATAAATCGTTTTCAAAAAAACAAAAACTTTTTGAACACAGATTATTTAATGTTTAATGATAAAATATTTTAATTATATATTTTATCATAAATTTCAGTTTAAAAATTCCCGGTTACCTTACAATTTCGGTCTTACGAACGAAACCATAAGAAAAATTATCAGAAATATTTTTTTTCTGGAAAAACGCATGGGCTTTAAATTATAACTCTTGGAATTTTGAAAAACCTTCTTATTTTCTAAAACAGAATAAAAGTCAAATAATGCACAAAAGGTTTCTGGTTATATTCTAAAATAATGAAAGATTTTAGGTAATGCAAACTTAAAGTTACCTTTGTATGCTCATCTTTTGCTTGAATTGCAATCCATTGGAAAACACTGTCGTCAGTTACCTGACGTTTCACTCGAGTGTAGTTTCTGAATTTGTGATAAACTTCCCATCCACACATATCTTTGTTGGTGAAGTCACAATAGGGCTTGACTGAAATGTAGTAGATAGATAAATACATTATGATATTAAAAAAGCATTTTTAAGGCATTCACTCTGTTTTTACTTTTTTTTAAACTCAAACAAAGAACTTTCTGCATTAACAAAAAACACGCTCACAAACGATTCAATATTTATAAAAAATACTACTGCATAAAGAACGCATTCTTTGTTGTTGTTGTTGTTGTTGTTTTAAAATTAAAATCAGAAAATTTTATTAGCAGTTGCTGTCAATGTGAGGAATCAATGTCAATGTCAATGTAAGGAAAATGTTTTCAGATATACAAATTAATGTTCGTATTGTTACTACTTGGATGTATCTATAAGTGTGTGTAGTATGTATCTCTAATTACTAAATAATGAAATTTAAATAAGTTGCAAAACATTTATTTACAGTGACGTCTCATTGATTTAACATGTACTTAAAGTTTATATTTTGTTGCATATTTATGTCTTCTTCTTTTTGAGAGAATACACTTAATGCAACATTAAAATAATAAAACTCTTTTAATTTAATTTTTGCTTCAATTTAACACTAAATTTACTTTTAAATTATGCATAAATATTTGCATTACATGAAACAGTCCATTTTTCATAAGCATGCAAAATTGAAAAAATTGACATTTCAGAAAGTGTCCACATTTTGGTCATTATTATGTAATCGAATAAGTTTTGAGAAATTATTTATACATTTTACTTTGAAAATGCTGAAATTTCTAATCCTCCCACGAAAAAATGCACCTATTTGTCTATCTACAAATTTCATCTTCTTCTCAACTGCAAAGCGTAAAGAATAAAAGTTTTGCTCACCACAACCGGCTTCATCACTTCCGTCATCACAATCCACTCTGAAGTCGCACTTTTTGATGCTTGGGATGCACTTTTTGTCACCTTTACAATAGAATTCATTTGGTTTGCAACCCGTAGGAGATATCGTAGTCGAAGTGGTACTTCCAGTGACTTCTTTTGGAGGCAAAGTCTCATCTTTCAGTAATCTGTTGTAAAGAAAATAAAACCATGGATTTAAAACATTTGTTTTTACATTGTGACAAATGTCTTTTAAATATTCCGTCAGTGTTTTTCAATCGATTTAAGATATCCGACTACGTTCGGAACCGTGATTTTAAAAAGGCGCATAAATGGATAATTTTCATGATATTTAGTGTCACTTAGAATAGAATACATGTATAAAATTGTTTTAAAGACATTTTAATAAAAAAAAATTATTTAAATACAATATTTCGGCAAAAAATGAACTTAGAATAGCCTTTTTTAAAAATGTTCTCCTTTTGTGAAAAATGATTCGATTATAATAATATTTTGCCTGTATGTAGATCAGACCTCTGTACCGAGGCTCAACTATGATTTTTGAAAAATTCACATTATTTTCAGTTACAACCATTTGAAATAATTATCGGCGTTTTTTTCTTAAAATTTCTCCCCTCTAGTGTCGTAAAACATGGATAAACCCACTTCTAAGTTATATATTTCAAAAATTCTAGTTGATCCTCTGTACAGAGATCTGAGCTATATATAGGCAAAATATTATTATAATAGAAGCATTTTTCACAAAAGGAGAACATTTTGAAAATGGGTCATTCTATGTTCATTTTGTGTCAAAATATTGTGCTTAAATAAATTTTTACTGTAATACTATTCTTAAAACTATTTTATATACATTTTCTAATCTAAGTGACACTAAATATCATAAATATTAATCCATTTATACGCTTTTGCAAAATCACGGTTCCGAACGTAGTCGGATACCTTAAAATAATAATGAGATCAAAACTGTCTTCCTCTTTCAGGATTTAAATTAAGTTTTTTTTACAGTAATGAATGATGTACTGAGAAACTTTAATCTTGTCTGAAAAAATATTTAGTTTTAGATGTGATATTGAGTGACTGGAGCAACAAAAGTTAAATTTATAAAAATAAAAACAGGTACACCAACTCCAAAAACTTAAAAGCAGAAAAAATAAAGGCTACCCCAGTTATTCATAAAAGTGATTAATCTTTGACAGAGGTTTCCCCAAATGGAAATTTATGTCTTATTTTCTGTGTGGATTGAATAAATTTTATTCATTTTTAATTCGTCTTCGTCTGAACAGTGTATACAACAAAATCAGGTAGAGAACATAATAGAAAGCAGTCACAGAGGAATCTTTTCTTTCCAGAATCATGGTAAATTAAAAAGAAAAGGTGATTGATTAAAGCGAAATGAAATGATATTATGCAGTATATGAATTTTTTATCGTAACAGAATGAAATATTCGGTATTCTTGATAACTAAGACCCTTACAATCCCATATTTCCCCTAATCATTCTTTGCACTTATAAAAAATGCAATGGCTATAGACCTTTTGAGAAGACCATTGCCATCTACAGGGAGTTCTGTGAAGGTACATTTAAAAAGGTTATAGGCTTATTAACTTATATTGATTACTTAAGAAAACAAAGATTTAAAATCCCTTTTAATTAATTTATTTAAAAACATAACTTATATTTTTGAGTTGTCTGATTATTTGAAATTATTTATTTTCGTCTTGAAATGTGTTTTGAGAGGAAATTAACTAAATGCACATAATTGGTCATAAACATAATTGATCATCCATTTATAAATATATAAAATAATTTACTAATATAAGGAGTTATATTTATCCTGAATTAACACAAGGTAAATGTACTGTTTTGAAAAGCTATGCACTTACTTGCATCCTGCTGAGAATGAAACATCATCCACTGCAATCAGGTCGTTAGTAGTGACTCCTGCTTTACCTTCAATAACAACTTGGAATGGAACAGTATCGTTTAGCAGCACACTTCCTCTCATCCAGAAGTTTCCGACTTCACCGGTCTGCGACCACACTAAAGTGTAATCTCCATCTTTTTTGGTGGTGGTGTGGATATTCAACTGGTTTACTTTGTCACCATACATGAAATAGTAAAATCTCATTTCACATTCACCTTTAGCTACACTTCGCAAGACTTCTGAAATCAACCATGCTTTCTCGTTCATAGCCCCTGCTGTACCCCTTGTCATAGCTATGTAATGGCCTTCGGAGTTCGATAGTGTATGATCGTAGGGTGGACCGACTCTAGAATAAATATGCCCGGGTGCAGTTCCAGTTCTTATGTCCCAAGTAAGAGGAGCGTATCTGTCATTCTTAAGTTGTGAGAAAAGTCCGAAACCATTTTCAAAATCGGTAGCTAAGAAATTTTTGCTCTCGCAGTTCTCTTCATCTGATCTGTCTCCACAATCATCTGTTAGGTCACAAACTCGAGAATAATCAATGCAGCCTCTGCTCTTTGCGCACGTGAATCCAAGACATATTTCGTTTGATTTCTTTGGCAATGCACAGTTCACGAATTCGATATCATCAATTGCTAAGTAGTCATATCGACTCATACCTCCCTTTTTGTTGATGCTCATTGAGAAATTGCTTATTTGACGTCCTATTCCAAAGGATACTCTCCTCCATGTATTAGACTGAGTTAATGAAACCATATCATAATTTTTATCTCCAGAAACAAGCGTAATTAGTGGCTTTAACCACACAGTTCGTGCTGCATACCAAAATGAGAATTTACATGGAGATGCTGATTGGGAAAACAAGGGGCTTTTGTACTCATCTACTGGTCCAGTTTCTGTTTCAAGACTTGTATGGATAATTAAATAAGATCCTTCACCAGTATTAGTTGTTTTGTCTACATCTGGAGCTTGGGGTATTATTTTTTTGCCATCTTTTGCAATAGTAATATTTACTTCAACTCCATCTCCGGCTTTGGTGATAGCTTGCCAGCCACAGTTTGAGCCAAGTTCAAAATCACAAAACGCAGGACAGCTTTTTTCATCTTTACCGTAAGGGCAATCTACCTTAAAGTCACATACAGCATCCATCGGTACGCATGAGTTGTCATCACATGTGAATTCTCCCTTCCTGTCACATACACCCTTCGGTTGAATGGTTGGTATTGGTGTTGTAATTATTGTATATACAGGCACGCATTCTAAAGTGAAAGATGTATCGTCAATGGCAACCTCTCCTTTTCTACCAGAGCTTGGACTACCCTCAATTACGACGTGGAAGTTCCATTTACTTTTTAGTGGTATTTCTACTCTTTCCCATTTTTCACCCGCAGAGCCGTATATATTTTTAACATGACGCAAGCGAATATCATCAGCCAGCTGTACATATACACTGATTTTACTAGTGTAAGCATCATACAAGTGGTACCAGAACCTCAGTTTGCATTTACCAGAAGTATCAGCCATGAATGAAGTACTAGTGATTAAAGCATTGTACCAGTAATAATAATTACTTCCTCTTGAAGACATCAGAAAATAGCCGTTTTCGTTATCTTTAGTATGATCTCTATCTGGACCTGCTCCTTCTGCAATTTTTTTACCTGATGTCCTCACCCATTTCTGATCAGCTTTAGGGTTTTGAGTCCAACCACACCAACCATCTTCAAAATCACATCTCTCCAAGTAATCTGAGCAATTGCTTTCATCTGAACCATCTGTACAATCGAAGTTAAAGTCGCAGACTAAAGTGCTATTAATGCATTCTCCACTAAGACAAGCAAATTCCTCTTTGTTTTCACATTTTTTCTTTTCTGGTGGGGCACATCTCTCAAATTTAATTTCATCTATTGCTACGTCTCCTTTACTTAAAACATGAGTTGCTACAAAGTCTAAATGCCATCCAGGATCTCTTCGCCCTATACCAACTGTAACATTCTGCCAATTTCTCCCTTGGTCTGAAACTTCTCGCCACAGCCACACATCTTGTTTATCATGAGTTTGTAATTGTAATTTTAAGGATGCATCGTTATTTGTTATACCAGACATAAAGTAATAGAAACTTATCTCACATGTTGAAAAAGCTTGTTGGAAATCAATAGACCTTAAAATTGCCACGCTTGATATAGATCCAGTTCTTTCTTTTGCCACATACATGTAATAACCACTTCCGGAGACATCAGATGTTAGTCCATTATCTCCATTAGCACCTTTCATTCTCTTCCATTTTCCTTCTCTTTTATCGCTCCATCCACAAGTAGGGTTTGTGTCATCATCAAAAGTACAAGAACCACATTTGGCTTCATCTGCTGAATCCGAACAGTCAGGAACGAAATCACATATTTTCTCCATATCAATGCAAATTTTGTCTGCAACGCACAAAAACTGATCGGCATTACATTTTTCAACTGGTTCTGGAGTTGGATCGACGATACTTAGAGGTAGCGTTTTATTTGAAACGATGCACCCTGCAGTGAATGACACATCATCTACAGTCCATCCTCCAAGTTTAGAATTAGATCCGATTCGACTTTCGACTATGATTTCAAAAGGATCTTTAAGATCTCCCAAAGGCAGAATAACTTTTTCATAAAACTGGCCTGGAGGCTCTCGAGCAGTGAATATAGTCTTCCACACATTAACTTCATCTCTTCGAACGTAAACTGTCAACACACCAATATCTCTTAATTCATCGTATTTTGTTGAATTGAATACCGTACCATAGGTGTAGAAAAACCTAAACTTGCAAGAATTATCAACCACTTCCATAACTTTGGATGCCATTCTAGCAACTTGACCTTTCGAACGATATGAATTACTGAAATGCAAAAATTGTCCAGTGGCGGAATTTCTCGTGTGGTCGCGTGTTGTCAGGATTTTATTATAATAATAACTGGGATTGTATTTGGCCAATTGCCACATGTAATCTGTCTCAGGAGCTCTTCTCCAGCCACAGTAATGGTTACTTTCAAAATCGCATCTACCCGGATACAAGTCGCATTTGGCAAGTAACCTGTTCTCATCACTGAAATCTCCACAGTCGTCAACAAAATCACACACAAGATCATTAGATATGCAGTTTCCATTCTGGCACTTAAACTGGTTTTTACCGCATTCTTTAGGATCTTCGATTGTTCTCGGAATGTGGCAATTCTCAAAATTCAGATCATCGATTGCTATTATGCCTGTTAAGGAATCTTTTTTGCCAACAATACCAACTCTAAATCTGTTCTGTATCCTACCAATTAGGACTTCTGCTTTTTGCCAAGCTTTTCCTCTAAATGCTTCTAAGCGGAATATTTCAGTCTTAGGCCTTTGATGTCCAGAGTCAAAATACACATAAATGGCTTCACTATCGTGCACAGCGTTGAAATAATACCAGAAAAACATACGGCATGATGGAGCTGATTCTATTAGAGCTGGGCTATTAAAGTGTGCTTCAGCTTTGAGAGTCCAGCGTTTTATGAAATTTACTTTCATATAGTAACCTTCACCTGGTGTGTTTTTAGTGTGATCAATGTTCGGCTCAGCAGTTCCATTGGCTAGAGTTTGATTCCACGCTGCTACGTCATTAACGGAGCTAGTAATCCAGTTACAGGGTTGGGGTTCTTCATTTTCAAAGTCGCAATTAGTGCCACAGTCTTTTTCATCACTACCATCTGGGCAATCATTGTAAAAATCACATCTGAAGTCGTCTGAGATATGCGTTTTGCCATCTTCGCACGTAAAATCAGGTTTCCTATCCTCGATTGGAGCACATTTACCTTCATATACAGTTATGTCATCCAATGCTATGAAGGTATTTACACTAGAAATAAAAAAAGAACAATATGAGAAATTGAAATTTTTTGCGATAACCAATTTTAAAATATTGGAAAGTATGATATAATATTTAGATAAATGATCGTCAAATTTTTTTCTCGGCATACCCATTGGCTAATATAATTAAGATAAAAAATACCCCCCACACACGCAAGATACAAAGTATAAATTAATCTTTCTCTCTCATTTCTCACTCATTTTGCATGCACGCAATGCCCCTACATGTGTATATAGTTTTTAATTCCAAGTGAAATGAGATGTGTACGTTTCCTATTTATTAAGTGTATGATGTTGTTTTATGAAATTATAATACGAGTAAAGGATAACTAACAGTACATTCATATGCACAAACAGCACTTTTTATGAAAAAATATTCAGGGAATATAAATTTTCTTCCTGATTTGATTTGATTTTTGTCAACGTCATACTCCAAAGCTATTTGTGACGAACAACGTAATTTTGAATCTCAGTCAAGTGACGAAGACGACATCAGAGTTGGCACCACTCCACGGTAATATAGTGACTTTGAGCCTGTACATATTTAAGATGAATCAATCAAATCTATATGGTGGGTCTGTAGTGCCATCAGAAACTTCGGCTCTTGACTCAATATCGCCGGCACCAAGTTCATAACCATGACCCCTTTGTTATCACGGTTTCTAATTTACTACACGTAAAAAATATTTATTTATGAAATCATTGTATATTAATAATATTTTAATCGAAAATTTTATTGAATAACGTGTGACGGACTCACGCGTCTTTTCTGTAATATAACCTTTGGGTTCTTTGACGGCCAAGATTAATGGCAAATCTTTTCCAACCCAAATCCAAGAAGTGAAATGAAGTGTAGATGCAAATAAGATAGTCTTTAAAAGAACAGAAGTTTTAGTAAGCGGGATGGCAATTTAGAGAAAGTTCTGTTTGGAAAAGGTAGAAGTGTATTTTGACGGCCTACCAAGGAATCACTGATATCTAGCCATTACTACAAGGTGCATACTATTGCACGCGAGCCCAACAGCCTATCTGAAAATGATTGAACCGTTGAGGAATTCAAGGTAGGACAGATTATTTGAAATCTGAATTCGTAATATTATTAGAATGGAAAGTAGGCGGATAATATAATTATTTAGATAAGTGATCCAAGTTGCGTGATTCGTTTTAGCTACGGCTACGTGTTTTGGTTTATTCTCACTTAATATAAATTTGTTCAATATATTAGAAATTTAAGTTAAACTCTTAATAAAGTCATATTAAGAATTCTAAAATGTCGATTCATTTCGAGAACCCCACACCTCTAATTCACGCTGAAAACCCAAGATATGGTCGACAAAGATCGACCATATCACAAACGTTGCTCAAAAATGTTTAAAAAGTAGATCTATTTGGGAGTCTAGAGTATGTTGTCAGTTTTCATATTAAAATTACATTCTTGAAGATCAGTTTTAATTCTCTCCAAATATAAATGTTGTGTAAAATAAATTGATTAAATTCTGGAGTAATAAAAAAAAAGAGTTTCTTGTAAAGAAATATAACTAAGGGCTAGCGTGTTTAAAATTGTTAGTATTTTCTTTCTTAAGCTGCTTAACGCACCCCTTGCAATGCCATCACGTATCCCTGTGTGAGTTCGTGTGCTGTAGTTTGAAAGTCACTTATTTACAATTATGGTCACAAAGATTATTTTCTATTATTACATAGAGATTTTGAAAATTAAGCGAACTAAAAGGAATAACTTTCCAGATTTAAATGTTTGTAAATATATTTTCAATGTATACTTAATTATAAAAAAAAATGGGAATGTCCTATCTTAGTCAGCAATGTAAATTTAAATACTTCTTAAATTAAAAATAAGAATGAGAGTAAAACTGGCATGAGAGCAAGAAAAACTACTTTACAGTTTAGGTTTTCGGAAAATTGTCTGCTATAAAAAATGTAGTATATTTGCACTAACCGTTATAATTCTTTCACTTTGTTATTTAATTCTGTTCTGTTGATCCTACCTCCTTACTTCTCGATATTTATACAAATCTGCGTAGCAAATGAATTCAATAGCATTTGTATTTTAATGCTTAAAGGTGATGATGGATGTGTTAAAGTGCCCATCCTTACAAAAAGGATTGAGCCGGCTGGGTGGCGTAGTTGGTTTGTCGCTAGTCTTGTACGCCCAAGGTTGAGATTCGACCACTCCGGCCCAAGTCGGTGGATTTTCATGATACAGAAAATCGAAAGCGTCCATGTCGTATGATTATGCGGCATGTTAAAGATCCCTATAGTGTTTGTTTGTGGTTAGGGTGCTCTCGGCAAAATTTAGTTCCTGGTGTCATTTCGCATCGTTAGAGCTCAGGTACCTCCCTTGGGGAGGAAACGTGGTGTCAAAATTACAACGCGGCTATTGCTATACCACCTATATGGTGTGGCACATAAAAGTGATACCAACTACCTGGGAATGCATTAAATCCGTAAAGGTAAGCACCAATCCGCAGCCAGATTGGAAATAAAAAAAAGAGGATTGTTTCCAGCAACCGTTATAAATGAATAAAATGATTTCGGATTTTTTTGTTATTATATTCTGTTTATTTTAAGATGAAACTTACTGTTATTCCATGCCTTAAAGCAAGAGAATCTTATAAATTTTTTTAACAAAATAATTTAGTTGTTAACAAATCAATCTTGTGTGAATTTAGTTTTTCTATGATGTTATAGAATTCGCTTATAAGTTGAAGTCATAAAAATATAGATCACCTTTTAGTTTTACTTCTATGGAATGCAATCTTCCCATTATGGAATTACACATTTCTATCTTTTGTTTTTCTTTTTGTATAATTAGGTAGGGAATGGTCTAAATGCCTACGTTCTAAATTTTACTATATTTCTATTATATTTCATTCATTTGTTCTATAGATATTTGGGAAAAGTTTTTAGGAAGTTTTAAACTATTTCTCGTTCTTTCCCTTTTTCTTAACATCATGTACTTAGAGGATCGATATAAACAAAGTTTTATTTAGTACACGGACATTAACGAAGAGCACTAGTCTATATTTACTTCTTTTGCGAGTATTTCCTGAACTATTGAAGGAAATTGCATAAATTTTTTGGATTTGAGGGTTTTAGAGCATATAAATTCATGTACGTAAAAATATTTATATGTTGCGCATCGCATTTTTTTCTAAATTATTTAAAAAGCTATACTTTTTCACAGCAATATTAATTTCTTCAATTACTTAACATTTTTTTTTAATTTAAAGAAAGAAATGTGAATAGGTCACACACACAGTGTAAACATTTCTGAGGAATATTTAGTAAAAACTTTTCGATTGTCAAAAGTCTAATTTGACATTAAGGAACTCATTTTTTAAACTCCATAAACTCAAACACTCTTCCTGATAATTTTACGAAATTTGAAATTCATGTTAATTTAAATTTACAAAATTAGATTAATGAAAAAATCAGGTTTCTAGTAATGGGACAAGTTATTTTTATAAACTAATCAACCATTTTAATTTATTAACCTTCTAGCACTCTTAAGGCTATTTTCGGCTAATGTTAAGGAATAGGACCCCGCGATTCGGAATATTTTTTCAGATATAAAAGCACTCCAACATTAATATTATATTTTGGCTTCACTATCCTGTAGATAATCACTTATTTTATTATACTACTCATTTTTATCCGAGTTGACACATTTCTTCTGTTATAAAATGAGTTTCGCATTTTTTCTCCTATATCGTAATGCTAAATGAGATATCCCTTTAGGTGCTGAGAGGAAAAACTGAAAATTTATGAAATATTTTGAAATTCTAAAAACACTATATTGTAAACAAATCTATGAGTTACAATGTCACAGATTTTAGTAAAAATTGAGGCATTTTTTCTGCCTGAAAATGTGCTCCGCGTTAAATCCACACTGTCGTACATATGGCGAAAACAGCCTTAAGCCAAACGAAAACTGTTAAGTTTCATTTTGTTTTGTTGCCTGTACGGTTTAAGTCAGAATTTCATAAAATTACATAAACTGACAAAAATATATACATATTTACTTACGTTGTTGTTAACTGAGCCTCAAAGATAATTTGATATTTGCCCTCAGTTCTATCTATATCGATCTGCACTTGCTCGTTGTTCCATCTGCCAAGCTTTTCCTGTGTGAAATGCTGCAACTCAGTTATTTCATCCATTTCGTCATCGTACATAGAGATCGTTAAAGCCCCATCGAAGTTGGTTCCATTTCTGAAGTTCCAGAAGTTAATACAGCGCTGTTTGGTGTACGGGAAGTATGGTGACATGATACGAGCAGGTTTAGGATTGGAATTCCATGATGAAACGACGTGAGCATACAAGTAGGTTCCGAACTGATTTCCAAAGGTAGTGTCGGTCTCTGGACCTGCATCTGCAATCTCACCAGATCCTCTCATCCACTGTAGATCAGCATCGGGGTCATTGGTCCATAAGCACATATCTTCTTCGAAATTACAGGATCCGAGTGATGGGCATTCAGTTTTTATAGCAATGTCGTCGATTGCAATGGTTCCATTGCCATATGCTGAGCCAGCTGTGACCTGAAAAATGGCACATCATGGGATTGTATACAAAATCTTTAATTTTGGAAGTAAACATTATTTTTATATATTAATACAATAACAGGATCTCTTAAAAAACTTATACATTTATTTTGGTTTTTTGTTTACCTATAAATATTGCAAAGTATGAACGATTAATGTTATGTGTCGGTAAGTTTTTTTTTTTTTTTTTAATTTTGATTTCCCATACTTGTAATATGTTTGCTGAAGCTCAATATGAAAATATGTTCCACGTAATAGAATACATTACACAATCGCTAGTACAAATACAACTTCAAATACAGCCTGAAAAAAATTACGAAGAAAGAGAGAGGAGAGAGATAGTGAACTAGAAAAGTAGATGTTAAATAATAAATAAGAGTTATCTCAGCAAAAAAAAAAAAAAAAAAAAAATGACAGAAAAAAACTATTTTTAAAAATTTTTACTTTAATATGTAATAAAATTAGTTCACAGGTTGGCAAAATGTTTCATAGCTAATTAAGCTATGATTATTGCTTATAGTACAAAATAAGGAAGTCAGTCCTTTAGTATAAATCATAAGTTATTTATTAAAAATCATAAGTTATACAAAAATATTTAATCTATTAAAAAGAAGTTCGCAGTAAAATGCTTTCGCAATTAAGATTTTTAATAAGACTCGAGTATATACAGGGACCTTTTAAGACTAAGGCCCTGGTCCCAGAGAATCTTAAAATTTTTTGAGGCCCTGGGCTCCTATGCAAAAGCAGGCCCTATCTGAGATCTTTAAAAGTAGACAGTATATAGCATGCATCGTCAAATATTCGTTCAAACGGTAATTTGAAACAAATATAATTGTGCTCGACTCATAATCTCAAAAACCTAGACACAAACCGGCTCGAGCGATGGCCGCATTTCGACTAAATGAGTTGAATTATTATTTATGGTTTTAGGCTTAAGTCTAGACATGGACAACGGTCATCACAAAATAATAAAGTCTAACCACTTTTACTGGCTGCCATTCAGTTTGAAATTTCCTGTTTTTTGGAGAATATGTTCGGGAATAATTTTTGATCACATTAAAATTATCCGGATCATGATCTTATTGAGATAGAATTGAAAACAAAACGAAGCCTTCGCCGAGGGTGAGGCTCTGGGCCCGGGCCCAATTGGCCCATGCCTTAAGACGTCCCCGAGTATATATATTATTGTTTTTACAAATATACTAACTTACAAATAATAACCTCACCTAGAATAATTGGATTTTTTTTCTAAAGAAAATCGAATTTTTAAGGCTGATGTAACGAGATATAATTTTAAATTTTCTATTTTCTTCAAAACTAATTTTTCTCAGAAATTAGATTTTCATGCAGTAATACATACCTGGAAAATGTAGCTGTATGCAGAAAAGAGTTGTTCCTCGAGTAGGACCTCTGAAGCGTGCCAGAATTCGCTGTTGTCTCCAGCTTCTTTCCATTTCGATGTTTTTGAATCTCCGTTCCTTATCAATATTTCTAAAGTTCCGACATCAATTCCATATAGATAATACCAGAATCGCATGCACTTTTTATCTGGTTGGTAGAGACCACTTTCAAGTCTTGCCACTTTGCCCTGTTTAACTGCTGCTTTTGGGTCTACATAGAAATAGTTTCCAAACCCTGAACCATAAGTATGATCAACATCTGGTCCATTAGTGCGGGACCCGTTTCCTCTCTTCCATTGGAAATCACTCTCTGGATCATGGGCGAACCCACAATAGTCTTCTTCCACATCGCAGAAATCACGAGGAGGGCATGCCTTATAGTTAAGTGAGAAATCGTCCAGAGATATATCTCCATACCATGTACCATCTCCTTCAATTACTATCTTAAATGCGTAATCCTTAACAATATGTACTTGCTCGTATTTCCAGTTAGGGCCTTGTGATTTTGATTTGGTCCAAATGGTTTCAAATTTGTCCTCATCGTGGAAATTTTGCACTTTCAGATATAATGATCCTGGATTATTTCCGTACATATGATACCAAAACTTGAAGCAAACGCCTTCTGGATCTGGATCAAAGCCATCTTGACTGAACAGTCTTGCTTTGACGAAATAGTATCTCTTTGAAGCATCATTTAATGTCAGGTAGTGGCCACTTGTTGATAAAGTAGAATGATCGGTCCTTGGACGAGTCAGTTTTCTTTCAGAGTGCCCTTCTACTATTTGCCATTTTGCTGAATTTTCTTCTTGATCATTTTCCCAAAGACAAAGATCTGTTTCAAAAGTGCAATCAAACTTAGAAGGAGGATATTCGGTAGTGGTTGTAGGAGGAACGAGAGTGGTAGAAATGTCTTCGCCGCAGACTGATTTTAATAAGGACAGGTCATCAATTGCTATTCCCCGATGTGTGTCGTTGTCTTGCTCACTACGTGCTAAAGCTGTTAAGCCTATTTGGAAGAAATCACCAGCATCTTCGGCAGATATATTTGTTTCTAATTTCATCCATACGTCTGAAGTAACATCCTCTGATTTTACTTCCGTCACGCCTTCCCATCCCATTCCAATCAATATTTGTTGGACTAATAAAGAAGAATTTACTGTATTGAACATATTATACCAAAAGGATAAGCAATAATTAGGAGAAATATCTAAATCTTCACTGATGAGCATTGATTGAGATTCTGCTCGAAGCCCTGTCGTCAAAGCATACATATAATGTCCTTGCGCTGTAACAGTACTGTGATCGACAGAAGGTCCTTTTCCTAAGTTGTTGTCTAATCCAGTTCTTCTTATCCAGTCGACATCTGCAAAAGCATCAGCATTACTCCAACCACAAGTATCAATTTCAAATGTGCAAGAACCAGGATCTGAACAAACTCCGTGTGTTACATGTATATCATCTAATGCTATGTATCCAAGTGGTCCGTAGCCTGTTTGCGCTTCGAATGCTATGTAAAAACTTGGGAGAGAACTCATTGTAACTCGGCCTAGCTTCCATCCTCCCGCATGGTCACCGGATCTTTTCCACAAACTTTTTAGGTTTTCTAATCTACCCTCTTGCGTTGTTCTTTGATAAACAGCCAATGTACCAATGTCATTTCCAAACATATTGTACCAGAACTTTACACACATATCTCCATAATTTTTGTACAACGGACTTTCAAGTCTAGCCAAATCTCCTCTTCGTTTGAATGGTAGAACTATGAAATAACCGTATTCAGAATTTGTAGTGTGATCGACGCTTGGCTTTTCCTCACTCCAATTTCCACTACCTTGAGTTCTATTCCATCCGGCTAATCCTTCGTATGTATCATTCCATCCACAGAAATCTTTCTCAAAATCACAATAACCTGTCTGAGTGCATGGACCATCAACCATCTTAAAATCGTCTATAGCAATATTGTTTTCATTGCCACCATAGAAAGACACAGCGGAGATTCTTATAGAATAATCCCTGTTAGATTTAATATCGATTTCTCCCAGTCTCCATTTATTTCCTTGTGTTCTTGAACGCGTCCAATGTCTATTCCATGCCCAGTACCAACTCGTGTCAACAGACAAAGTTCCAACATGTTGTCCATACATGTGATACCAAAACGAAAAGCAAGTTCCTTCAGGTGTATTCATAGGAAGAGTTGGACTTTCCAAACGAGCAGGTGAATATAAGCTACCTCTATTGTCAAAATATAAATAATAACCATGTCCTGTTGTATGATCAGAGGTGGGACCTGTAAAATTACGAGACGTTGTGCCCTTTGTACGTTTCCACTTTGCATAATTCATTGAACTCTGAGTCCAGAAGCAGAAGCCATCGTGGAAACTTTCATCGTCGAAGTTACAATCTACTAAGAGTTCCTTGGGATTGCAACTGATGAATGATATTTCATCAATAGCTACGTTTTTATCACTGCTACTCCAGAAATACCAAGTAGGAAGGCTGCTGAATCTAACTTTAGTACCCTTATTATTCGTTTGAGGAATTTTGACTTCAGCAAGTTGCCAGCCATCTTTGAAATTACTAGGTTTAGTCCAGATTTTGTTGTAATTCCAGTAATAATCAGAGGATCCAGGAGATTTGTGTTCAACATAAAAGTTTCCTGAATTGTCAGAAGTGTACAACCAAAAGGACATAATGCAATGGGTTGATACAGCAGGAAGAGACGGACTTGCTAAAATTGCAGGTTGGTTATAGTATCCCCATCCTTCTGATACATAAGCATACCATCCCGTAGAAGAATTGACATGATCTGTTAAAGGTCCGAATCCATCGCTATCATTGGCCATTTTCCTCTTCCATTCATATCTTCCTGGACTTTGATTTTGCCAGCCACACGTATCAATGTCGAATGAGCAAGGTCCGCAGTTTCTCTCGTCAGATTTATCCAAACAGTCAGATGTAAAATCACAAACTTTCTCTTTCGGTATACACAAAGGCTGTCCACTATTACACTTAAATTCGTTATCCTTGCATGGAGACTTGGTTGGGAGAGGCGTTGGAATAGGTGTGGGAAGATCATCTGTGTATCGTTTACAGCCTTTAGAAAGAGAAATATCATCAATAGCAATAATACCAGTAGTATTTCCAGGATTTCCTTCAAGTATGTAATGATATGGCTTAGTACTTCTGATGTTGAAAACAGCTCGGTTCCATTTTTGACCCAATGATCCTACCTCACTAAATCGTTCTTTCCAGGTCCAGCCATCTTTTTCCGTTTCAGTGTATAATTTCAAGCTAGCATCATCAGAACCATGCATATAATAATAAAATCGAAGTGAGCAGTAACTTTCTCCACTGAGCTGATAATCTGGACTGTAATAGTACGATTGGAAATATTTTTTATCATTGTAGTAACGCTTCAATACTAAATATTTTCCAGATGAATCTATTCCTTTAGTGTGATCTACAAGAGGTCCAGAATTTCCACTTCCCCTCGATGATGAGGCATATTGAACATACCAATAATTTCTGGAAAAAAAATTTTGAATTAAAATCACATTTCAAATTCCATAAAATATTTTTAAAGTAATAGTTGGACTACATATAATGAGAACCCTGTGAGTCCTATGTATTTCAGAATAAAGTAGATAAGATAAGTAAGTTTTTTTTTTTGGTACTTACGTATTGCACCATCAACTAGTTTTACCAAATTAAAAAAAAACATCGCCAAATCAAAAGACATCACCAAATGCTGTCCTCGTAAGTGTGAAAAAGATTATTGCGTTTATTCATGTGACAGTTTCCCCATTATTGACTGCATTTCGTGGCATTTGGCGACATCTTTCAGTCCGAAGATTTGATCAACGATATAATACGCAAGCACCAATTTTTTATACATAATCAGAATTTCATTTTCTTTTCCAAAGTAAGCAACTAATTTTAATATGAACATTTTCTGTTAGTATACCAATAATAAGCTCTGAAAAAGCAGGCATATTTTTAATAATAACATATCTTCTCTTAACAGACATTAAAAGCTAACTATAAACAAATGATATCTTGTAGATCAGTAAAGCATATTAAACAGGAGAGTGTTGGCATTTTCCCTTTTTGCGAAGTCATGTAATATTCGATACAAACAATAAAAATGTAAAAGATTGAGCATTAAAAGTAGTGTACAAACCTTGCTTTTCCTTTCACAGTCCATTCACAGTCTCCATCATTCTCAAATGTACAGGGCTTAGGATACGAGGAACACATAGTAGTCTCTTCATCAGATCTATCTCCGCAGTCATCTGTTTGATCACACAGGAAATAGCGTGACACGCATCGGCCATTTGCGCAACGGAATTCTTTACTACTGCAAGAATCTCTCTTCTCGGTTGTATTGCAATACTTGAATGTAATATCATCAATGGCCACATAGGTCTGTTCATAGGAACTCTGATGCACAAATTCAACAATAAAAGGTCCTTCTGTTGTTCCCAAATAAGCAGTTCCCAACTGCCATCCATTGTCCAATATTCCATTTCGTTCCCAAACTGTTGCAAGCGTATTGCTACCGATTCGTTTTCTCACTCGTATAGCTGCTCTTGAACCAGAACGGTGCAGGTAGTAAAAGCTCATGGTGCACGCTGCATAAGATTTTTTAAACTGCTTTTCGGGACTCTGTAGAACTGACTGCTGCCAGCTGTAATACGGCCGAGGATCTACCAGCATGAAATAACCTGTAGAAGCGTTAAATGTGTGATCATAACCAGGTCCTTTGACTAATCCTGATTCTTCTCCTTGAACCCTAACCCATTTTTGATAATAACTGGCACTATTATCCCGCCATCCACAATCACCGTTTTCAAAATCACATGCGCCACAATCGGATTCATCTTCTCCACTAGGGCAATCCAGTTCAAAATCACATACTTTGCTAGCATTAACGTGTGAACCGTCTCTACAGTCAAAAGCTTCGTCTGGAACTTCATAGCACTTCTTCGTTGTCACATCAATGTCATCAAGGGCAATGTCACTGAGGGCTCCTTTCGTCGTTCCAATGAAAAGGATTTGATATTCGTCCTGAAGTTCAAGTCCATCTATATTAATATTGATCAGACGCCTAAACCACTTATCACCCTGATCTCCTACGATTCTCCACGAGTTTTGGTTGAGAGTCTTCACTTTGTTATCGTCGTAGTAAGTCAGATTTATTTGTAATGTTCCCATTTCCTTTCCACTCATATGTGCCCAAAATGAAAGACACCGTTCTGTTGAAAGACTGAAAAACTCTGATTGAAGTATTCCAACTAAGCTATGTTTCTGGGCTGGATTTTCTGCTTGGAGGTAAATGTATGAGCCTGAAAAACGAGAACAATCCGAATAATTCACATAAAGAAAGATTAGTAAGATAAAATGACAATATTTTATTTTAGTTTATGCATTGAAAAGCGGATCTTATATATATATATATATATATATATATATATAATGTGTTCTTAAATTAACTTTTCTGTCAGATTTATAATTCTATTAATTATTCTATAATGGGAAAATATATAACTGCGTTAAATAATATGATATAATCGTTCAATAAATCTACAATCCTTCAATTTAATAATATAAAATAGTGTCAGTGAGTGATATGTTACTGAATTTATGAAAAAAAAATGCATTCCAAAATCCTTTTCGAGAACCTTTTAGTAATAATACTGCGACATAGCCATCCTGTGATGACTATGTCGTTCCGGTTCCGCGTAAGCTAGAGGTGTGGGATTATCAAAAGGATGAGACATAGTAGTTCTTAATACAACTTTTATTAAGAATAACTTATATTACTTAATTCTAATTTGACAACTTTATTTAAAGTGAGAGTTAACACCCAATTAAACCTTGTATTTAAGTCAGATCACGCAACTAGATCCTTTATCTTAATTATAATAAATAAACCGATTCATCTAATTACTTATACCAAATATTACCTTCTGCAGATCTCCTTCCTTCAACTGTTGAGAGAATTCTATAATGTAATTGACTAAGCGAAGTTTCCAACTTCTTTATATTGAATTTCTATTCCTACCAAAGCTATCGGACTGCTAACTCTTGATCTGAAAAATTCCACACTAAGCTATCTCTAAACTTGCCGCGCTATATATTATCATCAAAGCTTCTATCCTTTTAAAGTATATCTCATTTACATATTTGATCCGTTTCTCTTCTTGGTATTGGGTTGGAAAGGTTTTGCCATTAATCGTGGCCGTCAAAGAACATAGGAGTTATGTTAGCAGAAGGACGCGAGAGACGTCACAATACTTGCATCAATATGGGTTTGTCTACTTTTTAGCATTTCTTTACTGTCTTTGGTATTTGTAGGTAAACTCTATTCCTATTAAAACATTCTTGAAGCTACTGTATCTCAAAAAGTATCATTAAGTATATGGTTGTTACCTTAGATTCTAACAAGGAAACTTCAGAAAATTATTATATCAAGATTTTGAAAACTTGGCAAATAAGTATCTAAGTAAATTGCTTTTCGTCTTGATGTGTGTGAATTCGGTATTCAAATATGTTTTTTTGTGATTCTTTTAAGTTAATTAATAAACCTCTCTCGTATTTTCTACTTTTAATGGAAGTGCAAAAAGTTATTTTAAATTGTTAAAAAAGATTTTGAATCACTAATGTATTTTTTCTTCTCTTTTTTTCCGAATGAAAAAATGCAATTATTTTAGAATATTTTCAAGCCTACAACTTTAAAATCATATTAATAAAAAGATTTTGAATACCGACCATTTTTTTCACCACGAAAAATATGCAACTTAATCAGTAATAACAATTTTTTTTAAGTTTGTTAGTTTTTAAACACAGACTCATAGCATTTATTTCACTCTTCCAAATATTTATTAAACGCTTAAATTTTATGGCATTTGAGAATTTAAATCACCCAAAGATCAAACTATATACCTTAATATAATATTTTCTTAAACCTTTTCTTAAATAAATTTAGAAATTTGAAATGTGAGGAGAAATATCTTTATATGTAAGTATATACGTATCTGTATAAACTTAATAACATAGATTAACTTCCAGTTATATAACTCATATTCACCTAATTCAGTTCCAAGTGTGTGATCAACGTTGGGTCCAGTGTTGTTTGTAGGGGTCGGTCCAGAGTTTCGCACCCATTCTACATCCACCCCTGATTCAGCATTCTGCCATGTGCACAGATCGTCCTCAAAATCACAAGATCCTGGATTTGGACATGCGCCCTCTTTCACAACAATATCATCCAGTGCAATGAAACCCTTGTCACCTCTTTCCAACACAGCTCCAAATATTATCTTTAAAGATTAAAATGCATATTGGAAAAACCGTGATCGAAATTAAATCAATTTTAAGATTAAACATCAATTGATACGCTCACAGAAATATATTACTTCAGTCTTTAAAAATATTTAAAATGATCAGATTAAAATTTCAATGAAACCTCTAATGCGTATAAACAAGAAGTTTTTACAAAATTCGTAATCAATTAAGGCATTAGAATGAGTTCCACGAAGAAAGAATAATGACATTTTGAAAAAACAGACTCAGCAAATGAATTATTCTCATTGAACTGTTTCATTTCAAGCAATATGGAGAAAATTAAATGAGATTTAATATTAAAACTTATTAGTTACGAAGAGTTGATTTGCTTATATTTTTAACTCTCTTTTACATTGAAATTATTCATGTCGCTCAAGACATTTGTTAATCTTTGAAAACACAGAAAAGACTGTTGAATATATTTTTGAGTGAGTGTTTATTAACGTAGCACTATAAAGCAAAACGAGAGTTATTGGCAACGGACCTCGTAATTTTGAATCACGGTCAAGTGACGAAGACGAGGCCTGAGTGATCTCTCCTCTCCAAATTACCACATCACGCCAACGGAAGGACACTTTGAGTCAAAACAGATTTAGCATTCATCGGCACCTCCACACAACGGGTCTTCAAAGGCACCAAGATTCGAACTCATGACACACCCGCCGCGAGTTCATGACCAAAAACTCTAGTTGGTTACCGCGGCCCCGATCATAGCTTTGAAAAGTGATATCTAATTGATAATACCTTTTAACTAATAAAGATCCCCAATGTTAAATGTTGTTACGTTTCCAAGATCATATTAAACTTATTCCGGTTTGGATTACATAACACGTAAAATGAAGTTTCTATATACTAATATTTACTATTCAAGTTTACGTCTCACAATGGAGTAGGTATAATTACAAGGTAATTTTCCTAAGAACTTATTACGTTTCAAAATTTAAACAAAGAAACGTCGTTTTTCTTATCAGCCTGTTTTGATTTCAGTTGGATAGATAAGTTTAACTGAGAAATTTTCAAATGCTCGCTATTTTTTCAGAAAATACTATATTCTCTTTCATTTTCAAAGCAGAAACAAAAATTAAAAGGTTTAACTTTACTTAAGAAAGATGTTTATTCGTTTAAACATTACTAGATTAATGAAATGCATTGTTTGCTTATATCACTTTGCCTTTGGTTTTTACTATGCTAAGAAGTTCAATGCACGCAATAAAAAAGCTTCAATGTTTCGAATATAATGCGGTAATATAGAACAAATTTTTGATCACATGATTTGAGAGGCATTTCGTCTTGTTAATTAATAAGGAAGATTGTTCTACGTCAAGATTATTTTATATTTGCATACATTAACTGTAATATCGGTATAATTGCAGTAAGATGCAAATTGATTAAATTTACGAATTTAACTAAGAAGGATTTATCAAAAAAATATTGAGCATTTCGAAGAGAAATGGCGGACTCTAAGCTTCGAAAAACTCGTAGGATTTCGTGAAAAGTCTGGCGGTTGATAATTATCCTTACACTTTTATATTTGACTCATCTGATACGCAATTATATCTTTGAAAGTTATTTTATTAAAAAATAAATTGTTTGAAAGTTATATATACCCACCTCATGAGTATAAGGTGCGTCAATAGTTCTTTGTCCGACTCTCCAAGTTGTATCACCGTGTTTGCTTCCATGCGACCACAACGGGAATTGGGGTAATTCACCGTCTGGTGTCCTCATATACACGTTGAGAGAAATGATATTTTGTCCTCCCATTTGATACCAAAAACGGACACAGCTTCTGTAGACTCCAGTACTTGGCACGTTTGGCATGATTATGTAAGCTCTATTATCGCCAGCGATTCTTGCGCCTGTTGTTGGTGTGATCATCATGTAATGGCCTGGAAAAGGTGTAAAATTATTATAAGAATGATGTGGATTACAAAACCAGTTTTACGAAAACGAGAAAGACAGTCGAATAGAGTAAGCAACCTCCAATGTATTTTTTAAAGAATTAATGTTAAGTAATTATCAAATTAACTCATGGATGATAAAATGGATTGATTTAAGCCATAAAAACAAATTTATAAAATAAAACAATTCTATTCCTTCGGTTGTAAAACACTAATGTAATAAATCTTTCAGTTGAACGTGGCGCTCCTTCGTTATTTTTATTCCTAGATGAAACAGCAGTAGTAGAAAGAAATCCTTTGAATTTTACTCAAACAAATTCTTGATATTTGGATTTCAAAATTCCTGTACTTTTGCTTTCCTTAAATATCTAACATATCTTTAAAAATAATTTAGCACTTGAAGAGTGATATTTTTTATTTCATCAAAACTTTATCAACAAATCAAAAACATGAAAATATGAGATGCTTCTTTATTAAATCATTTGTTACAAAGCTGTTGAGTCTTTACTCTAGTGTAGTGAAACATTATTCAAAAGAAATTTGCAGAAAAATCTTATCCCTGGACAAAAAAAAAAAAAAAAAAAAAGGAGGGGAAAAGAATTTTATGCTTGAAAAAGCTCGTGCATTGCATGGCTAAACGAAGAGAAAAGAAACCTGTTTGTGACAAGGAAAAGAGGTGGAAAAATTTTTGAAAAGGGAATTTTAATGACATAAATATAGAAATCCCTCACGTCGTGCATACATACATCTCCAGAAGTGTTGGCGTCGAGAGGGAAAGGGGAAATTTCCACTGGGATAAAGTTACACTCTTGTAAAAAGCTTGTGCAATGTAGGGGCTAAGCGAAGGGGAAACAGTTCCGTCCAACCGGAGAAAAAGATGGAAGAAATTTTAAAAAAGTGAATTTTAATGACATTAATATAGAAATCGCACACACACACCAGGAGGAACTGACACCGAAAGTAGGAGAAATTTCCGTGGGCAAAATGTTATACACTCTAAAAAGCCCGTGCAACACTTGGCCATGCAGCTAGTATAAAATTATGAAAATTAGCTTTCATGAAAAATATTAAACTAATTTACTATCGTGTTAAAATTATCTTCTTGATGCTTACTGACAACTTGTCCTTTTATATGCTTCATTATTTACAAATGTGTTAACAATTTCTAAAACAATGAATAAATTTTAACATCATATAAAATATTACAAATAAGAAGAAACTATCTAACTTTCTTTGATAGAATATAAAGGAGTGAATACCTCTCCATGAGATCAAAATATTCTAGTGTAATTTTTTTATTTTTATATTAAGCAATTGTGATTTCATTTAAATATTTTTTATCTGAACATTTAAAATAAATTAATATATTTGGATATAACATTTTTTAAAAAAATTAAGGACACAAAATGCATAACGATTTTTTAAAATTCAGAATAAGTATTACATTTCAAGAAAATAAACATATTTTAACAACATTTTGTTCCTTTCATTTCAGTTATGCATTTAAGTTTCTTCTAAAATTATAGTACTTCATATTGTAATAATATAGCTGTAAGCCAGCATTTAGTTTTTAGCAATTTTCTATCGAAAATCAAAAATTAATTAACGCCTTAGATCAGTGATCCGCAACCCTCGGGCAGAGGATCAAATGGTGCCGGGCCGCTTAAAGAACATTCAACTATTGCCATTTTATTTAAAGTGTTGCATTTCTCTCGGATTTGCGCAACTTTACACGGAAATCACTTATATTCCACGTTAAATCACTTTTATTCATTTTTAGTGTAACTATATTTTGTTCTGAAGGCATATTTTAATGTAACTAAATTAAAATTGTTAAATCAAAACTATCTAAAATAGAAACAATCAACGTGTCCCACCCTCAGCGGGCAGCGGTAAAATTATCAAACGTTGACCGGTCCGCAGCAATAAAAAGGTTGCGGAGCACTGCCTTAGATGATTAAATTTAAGTGAACAGGCAAAATTGATAAAACATTAAAGTAAAAAAACCCTGAATTGAGAGAAAATTACCTTCAGCAGTTCCATAAGACTTGTCAATTCTTGGACCAGTCATATTGCCTTTGATGCTCTTAGCTTGAACCCTCTTCCATGCAACACCGTCTGGGGAATTAAGTTTGAAACCACACAAATCAGCTGCTTCAAAATCACAAGGCTGTCCCTCTGAAAAAATCCAAAGAAAACTGATTAAGAAAAGTTTGGACTCACATATATAGCAGTTAATAATCTAAAACCTTCCGAGTAGCTCCCTAATATCACAGCCTGTTCATTCGTCCACAATTTAAAAATATTGTTACTTGCGTAAACTATAGCTTATTGAAATGAACAAAGATTTTCATTTCAATGCAATAAATCTCAAATGAGAAAGTGGATTGTAAAGAATTAACTTGTAGCAATTATTTGATTGGTCTAAAGAGGGCACTGCTGCATGATGGAATCGGTTTTTAACACCCTTTTATAAGTTTCTCACTTGTGTGTATGTAATGGAATCTTTGAACTCAATTTTCTCCAACTTTAAAAGATCAGATTAATTTGAAATTTTGCTCACTTGTCCAGGACCGATGACAATACAATAATTTAATAATTTTATTCCATTGTCCTAATCAAGATCATCAGGACTAACAATTTACTATTTTCAGATCCCATCCCGCATCTGGCAGCTAATTCTAGATCTCATTTCCAGATTTGGAGACAAAAATTTTAAGTTACAGTTTAGTTTGATTAACTACAAGAGTGTTTTTTAGTTTTTTTAAGCTGTAATTTTTTATTCTTTTGAGTGATAAAGATGGTTTGATAGAAATGGAGAAGCGAGGTGAACAAGATGTCTGTAATAGATTCACAAAATTCTATGTCATGTGTATTTGTTAATAATGGCGTGTGTTAATAATAATAGTACATAACTAATCCGAAGTAAATAGAAATATTGTCAGTTAACTGGAGGAATTAAAATGATTGCAAAGAATATGAATTTTTTGGTTTCCATTTAAGAAAGAGAAAACAAATTTAAGGTTTAAGTAATAGCATTCTTGTTTGGGGTAACACAGCACACGATTAATTATCAAATTTAAATGTATGACGTCATAGTGACAAGAATAAAAAGGCAGTAATTCCCTGCATGTCTCTAACAGTTATATGGTGAGTTGATATCAGATTTGCTTGCTGCAGCCAGTGAAAACAGGTTTATTGTTTCAAGTTTTTGTAAGCCATTTTTCAATTCTTACTATTAGCTCACTCTCTCTCTCTCTCTCTTTCTCTCTCTATATATATATACATTGTTCAAATTTTCAATCGTTAATAAAATGCTTTCTATTCCTCCATTCAAGTTCAAATAAATTTTTTTAAACTTCTAGTGGATGACACTTCATGTTAATACAGTTTTTCCAAATATTAAATCATTAATTTAAATTCATTTAATTAATTACCGGATTACCAACTTAGATTTGTCTCCATTGTTGTAACAATGTAACTGTTAAAACAATGACAAAAATTGACGTCGAAAACCGGTTTTTCAGCCAAACTAGCCAAACCGGGTGCGCATTGTTACAACAATGCAGACACAAATCATGCTCTTTTTTCAATTCTTTTATTCCATTCTCTCCCTATATATATATATCGATATCTTGTTCAAATTTTCAATCTTTATTCAAATACTTTCTATTCATCCATTCAAAGTAGGAATTGACTTAAAAAATATTTTTTTATATTACTTGTTCACTTTAAGTTGAGATAAGATTAATTAAGTTTTTTTGTGGTGTACTCTATTTTTATATGGTAGGAATTGTTGTATTGAAATGCAGGTAAAGTTCGTGAAGAGTGACCAACTAGAATAAACTCACTTTCTATTTTACTAATTCCTGGTGGTGATCTCCTAAACTCGTAAAACAAATGCAATATCTGGGAAAGTAACAGTATCCATAACGTATCCATAAGTTCTTTTTTTAAAACCATATGTGTAATTTTTGTTTCTTACAGCAAAAGAATAAAATTAGTGAGATTTATTTTTTGTGGCGACAATATGGCGATTACACTTCTACATAAATTTATTTATGAATTAGTGAGATTCACTATCGGTTTAATATCGATCCAAAATTTTTATTTTTCGTTGGAGGAAAATAAATTTTGACACAGACAAAACCATCTAAGAATGTCAATTCAATTAACTATGGAAGTTGAGAAAAACTAGTGAATATTCCTGACATAATTACTTCTTTTTATTGAATACCTAAGTATAATGCAAGTTTTAAGCGGATATTTACTTTGTATTGGACAGCGTCCTTCATTAAATGCCAAGTCATCTACAGCAATGTCTCCGACACCTAATACGTTTCTTGAGGGTCTCAAAATAACGCTCATATTTACAGATTTTTCGAAGTAGTATGCTCCATATTTCCATTTTGTTCCAGCACTTGTTTTCTTCATCCATAGTGGTCCGACAGGTTGACCATCTGAAAAGGAATTTTTATTATGAAGAAATAAAAGGTTTTAGAGTATTTTTAAAGAAAGGTTGGCATTAAAATCATTTTTAAGAAAAAAGGAATTCCTGAAGAAATTTAAGTCGGTTTTAAAGTACCTAAATATATTAAGTAAGCATTATATAGCACTGCACGTACATTATTTCAAATTAGTAATTTTGCCAATGTGCTTAATTTATGTGACAACATAGTCACATGATAACTGTAATCAGCCAATCAGTGCATAAACTCAAATGACGTCATAGTCACATGAAAATTGCAATCACGTGTTTCAAACAAACCAATTCAGGCGTTTCGCTGTTGTCAACGTTTATTTTTGTAGAAGCTTTCTTTTAAAAAGTACATATTTGTCAACAGTAATAACGCTCTGAGGCGAACAAAATGCACTTGATTTAAAAGTACACGCATAGTAAAGGATTTCTTTTTTTTTGCTTTGAAGAATCTTAAGGAGGCTCACAGGACTCTTGACAGATATCCGTGCACTTGAAAAAGACATCCTTCTTTAAACCAATGTAACTAGCAATAAAACGAAACAATAATTTGAAATTTTTACCACAAGATAATCATACATATATACATTATTTCTAAAAATTTCAGAGAATTTGAGAAGAAATTTAAAAAGTTATAAAGAAATAAAAATTGGACAATTTTTCAAAAATATGAAAATTAGTATTTTACACCGCGCAGGATTCTGAAGTACAAAACTGATCAAAATTTACAAAATTAATTTTACTTGGTATACAAATGCTCACTTTTGAAGTTATACACACTTTTAAGAAATTTAGAGAAAAAAAATTTTTTTAAGTACAATTATAACGAAAATTTTAAAATGTTTAGAAAAAAATTAATTAAAATTCAAATAAAGAAGATTCTATTAAATTTTTTTTTGAAAATTGATGTATAAGTTATGAAGAGCCTTATTTTGAACACGTTTCAAATTGATACCATAAATAGTTTCTGAGAAATCCTGCGCGGAAGCTAAATTTTTTGTTTTACGAAAAATGAAGTTAAAGATAAGAAACAGATAGGGTTTTCGTTTAATTTTCACTACTTATTTCTTAATAACTTCCGAAGTTTTTATAGTATCAACACAATTTTGGTACCAAAATGCTCAGAAATATTGAGGCTGTAACATATATCTTTTTCAAAAAATTGAAAAATTTGCAATTTAAGAGTTCTGTGAGCCCTTAATAATTGAACATTTTGACCTAATTATCAGATTTGAAATTGTATCTAAATTTTACAAATAGAGCAACAACTACAAGTCTAATATATCAGTTTTGAATTCAATGTAGAGCACGTAATTATACTTATCATGGGACCCTATCATGGAAAACAAAAGGAAATGTGTTTTAGGAAAATTTTTATTTGTCAATAAAGTAAGTATTTTGATTCAAAATAAATGCAAATTAATTTCTAAGCATTAACGCTTCATTCAGATTTTCTACTTACATTGAAAAGCGTAGACTTCAAGTGATATTGGGGACGGACTATGCATGTAATACCAGAATCTGAAGCAGTAATCACTGCTGGCAATATTGATTGACGGACTGATAAGATCGTCTATACCATTGATCGGAGAGTAGTAAGCATATTTTCCTGAAAAACAAAAATATCGTTATTTTAAACAAGTTTAGCTAACGGTTATCGGAACTAAAAGTACGCTTTGAGTATAGTATCTTAAAAAAGGCAGGTTATCGGATTCAGTACCTAAAGCATTTCCTTTCGTGTGGTCAGTTGTTGGCCCGTTGCGGGATACTAAAGCCTTTCTTCCGTCTTGAATTGACCAGCCATTTCCATTAAACCAACCGCAGAAGTCACCGGCTTCAAAGTCGCAATCCCATTCAGAAGGAGCTGTACAAAAAAATACCATGGACCGTATAACGTTTTCATTAATTTAAAACAACAATGCAATACAAAATCTTTTTACTGAGCTCAGAATTTTATCTCTTAATTTAATGCATCAAATTTGAAAAACAATGAAAGAAGTAAAATAAAATATAGAATGAATGCACGCCATATTTGGAAATATTTTGATTCTATAATGATTTTATTTCAGAAATTCTTACTTCTTATTGGTAATTTTTATTACTGGTTTCATTTTTTTTTATTTCATCTTTATTAGAGTTTGAGATGACCTATTTAAAAAGTTACTCCAAGCCATTGTTAATATCACAAACTTGTACCCCAAGCTACACTTTATCCCAGTACAAGTCTACTTTATATGCAATTTCAGGAACTTTCTCGCGACACAATAGAAAAATATACCATATATTATTAATTAAGGATAAGGTTAAATGGATGGATGTTATTCAAATCCGTATCTTATTCTTCCGTATCCGTATCGTAGAGAAAGAAACTGTTATTGGATACGAATTTAAATGTTTTACGCTTATATTTAACATGCGGCGATAAGTTATACCAAAAATTTGCATACAAATTGATGACAAATCTGAATGAATTATTTGAAACACATACTCACAAGAAATTCAACTACGGAATGAGTATCAATAAATTAATATTATCAACAACAAGGGAGTCAATTTTGAATAAAGAGGAATATTAACGATTATTTTATTTTTAACGCCAACCGCAAACTTTTCATAAACCTAAATTTAACTTGTGAGTGAGTGAGTGAGGGTTAAATCAACATCGCACTATAAAACAACACGGACTTCGTAATTTTGGACATCGGTCAAGTGACAAGGATGATTCCTGAGCTGGTGCTCCTCTCTCCAAACTACCCCACCAGGCCAACGGGAGGATATTGAGCTCGACAGATTTAACGTACATCAGCCCCCTTCACACGGTGGGTCTTCAGTGGCGCCAAGACTCAAACTCGCGACACGCTGGCCACGACATCTTCACCCCTTACCACTAGATTATCACGACCACAAACTTTCCTTGTGGAAGCAATCACTAATTTTTTTCTATTTAATTAAATTTGCTTAATGTTTAAAAAATAAGACGTGAACTTGTATCATTTTATCCGATCTCCGCTATAGGACGGGTCTTTAGTGTTATCAGGATGCAAACCTGTCTCTCGACCTGCCTTGCCATAACACCGACTACGAGTTCGCTACCATGACCCCTTGGATACTACAGCCCCGAATAGAAGGAGGGGAAACCAACATAATTTGCTTAAAAGATAGAAAATGGAAATAAATGTAAAAATGTATAAATTTATATTGTATGTAAAGAATACATACGAATTTCTGTTGGTGGAGGCGTAGTAATAATTGGCTCGTCGCATGTGTCTGGCTGAATAAGAATATCATCTAAAGCCAAGGCTCCATCCCATCCTTTAACACCGGTGAATCGAATCTATAAACACAAATGACATATTTAACTCAAACACGAAGAAAAAATATTTATTTTTTAAAAAAAAAAAAAAAAAAAAAAAAAAAAAAAGTAGATAAATTTAATAAAAAAGTAATAATATAAGTAATGCTAATATAAAGTAATGATATGCAAGACGATGATGTAATGGTATGTATATGTCTAAAGTAATGATATGTAAGTTCCGAAAGCAAGTTTCGTAATTTTCTTGAAAGATAAAATAACACACGTAGAGAAACAAAAAATCCCCAAAAGAAGCAACATTCGATGCTGGTTAAATGACAGAAGATGCGTCAGTGTCGGAGGAATGACGCATGTGCGGAGCACCAAGGTAGAGAGTAACAGCAGACTGGTGTACCCGAGGTAATTTGAGTACAAACTACAATGGCAGACAGACATGTGCTGGCATCGAAGTCGGTAATGGAAGTGGGTGCTGTCACCCGGTATGAATGGATACATGGGACTACCATCCATGAATGTCTACAGGTCATGTATTGTGAAGAGGTCATGCCTCAACAAATGATTGGTCACTGGTGTCGCATGCTCAATGAAGAATGTAGGTCGAAACGGGCATCCGTCCGGATCCAAAAATGAAAACAACATTGTTAAAGTATATAACGTGTTGTACTTCAATGACGTGGAGAAGAATCCAAGTTCACCAGAGTTGAAAAAATCTTTATAAAACAGTGCTGGAGAAGGTGCGATGAATCTGTGGTGACGTGTATCCGGAGGACAGAACCCGCGATTTTCTGGTCCATAAGCACGTAACATACCTCCAGAAAAAAGTGAACCATTTTGTCTGGAGGCGGTTACTGGTTTATATAGATGTGTGTGTGATATCACTACATTACTCTTCCACCAGTGAGTCGGTGGATAGGCGAACGAACGACACATATTTGTTATGTCGAGCGTATGAGTTGTTGCGTAATCTGATTCTGACGGCTTTTGTTGCTGCGTCAGGTGGATCTGACGACTTTTGATTGTTCTTGTGACGGGTAGATAGTGACGGATAGACAGCTGTGCGAAGGTTGCGTTTTTCTTAGTTCAGTGTCAAGGTCACCAATGAAAGGGCGCATATCCGGAGGACAGAACCCGTGAACTATGTATTCGTAAGCACGTAATATACCACTAGACAAAAGTGATCACTTCTGTCCAGTGGCTGTTACTGACTTATATAGATGATATCGCTACAAATCCTTTGCATCGCAGGACCCAGTTTTACCAGAGTGGTTTCTTCAGACTGCACACGACGTTTAATGACTCAATGTTGGCGGTGGCTGTGTTGAGAAATAGGGCAAGGTGTATAGTTCACGACATTATGATGCAGATTTATTTCAGCGATATAGTTTCCGAGTGTAAAAAAATGACGGAACTTACTTTCGCGTGGCTAGTTTCTCGTACTTTTAATTTAAATGTAGTATTCTTTGGGGAAAGAAGTTTTAACTTCATAGAAAATAATTACGAAATTATATGATTTTCATTTTTCAATCTTTTTAACATTTAAAAGTAGTTACTCGGTATGTCGGGGGTAAGTCCTTCACTAGTCTCTTAACGGGGTACCAATTAGTGCCCTGACTGCCAGAAATTTTCATGATGTCATATATTCTGCTGTCTGAATGGTTGACATACGTGACTTGGAGTGATCCAGCACTTGAATCTGTAAAGAAATATAACACAAATATCAATTATTTTTCGAATTTCAGTTCATTTTATTAAGAAAATAATGAGTAATGAAGTTACAAATTGATGAAGCAAAAGCAAAAAGAATAAGTATAGGGGAGAATAAAATATTTATTTTAAATATCCTATAACTACATATATAAAGGAGAAAAGTAACTCACTATACATGAATAGAAACACGATAGTTTATATCTATAATATATTTTATAACAAAAACTTTTCATTACAAGATTTATTAAATTTTTTTTTGTTGAATTTTAACTCATTTCGATGAGAGGATGAAGATATACAACTAATGAATTAGTTCTGGAAGTTTCATCCCCCATGTTCACATACATTGTCCTTTTCGATCATCTCTTGACATCATTTGAAGATACAAAAAAATTGGGTCGATTCATGGATAGCCTTAAAAGATGAATCTTTCTTTTGACATAGTATCTCTACTTGCTACCAGAAGGAAGGGGGAAAGAGTAGTGTCAAGCGATGGGCAATACTTTGAATGAAACATAATGTACTGTTATCTCATATTAAGTGCCCAATTTTTGATAATTGTACTCCTTGTAGTTTTCTCTAAAACTGAATTAAGTGTTTTGATCAATAAAACAAATAATACTTACACCATCCGTACAAGTAATACCAATATTTGAGACATGCTTGAGGGCTGTAGTGCAAATTTTCGCTTTCAAGAACGGCTGTTTGTCCTTGGTATCCATCACTTCCATCCAAATATATATACCAACCTATAAAGCAAAATAAATAAATCCTCTTTAGAAATTTTACTGTCATGCTGAACACAGTAATAATTAGTAACTTTTGTTTTAATATTTCCTTACATGCAAACATTGTTTTAATTGTATTTAAAAACACAGTTTAATTTTTTGTCTGAGGTTTTACTACATAACATTATATGGCTTAAACAGAGAGACTTCTACCTTATTTCAAACACACATGTAATCTCTTTTTCTATATTAGGAGGAGTTTTCTATAACTGATAAACTCTGGTATTATTTTTCTGGAGTGACCATTCATTCATTATATATGAAATGTACGATAAAATGTGGCACAAAAGATTTACAGAATGGACTCAATTCATGTAACGTCATAGTCACATGATAACTGCAATTATGTTTTCCTAACCAAAATTTGTTCATAAATTCAATATGACGTCACAATCACATAATAAATGGAAATACGTGTATTCAGCCAATTAATCCATGTGCTACGCTGCTGCCAACTTTTGCTTTCTGCTGAAAGTTTCTTTTAAAAAGTACATATTTGTGTCAACAGTAATAACGCACACAGGTAAAAAAAAACGCGCACTTGATTTAAAAGCACATGTGTTTTGGCCCATCGATAGCTCTATTTAAATAAATAAAGTCATACTCAAGAAAGAACACACGGTGGACTAGATTTTTTCACTCTGTTTATTCCAAAAGCCCAAGGCCATCTGGTTACACTCTCTTATGTCTTAGCGTGGGTGCGCACAACGCTGATTGTTTCACTTCACTGCATTTGCGAAGGGATGTAAATACAAACAAATGGAGAGGCACTCAACAACATGTATAATAAAAGAATTTTTTATTTAATTTTCAAAATTTTTTCGAAGAATCTTTATATTTGGACTTTCTTATACCACAATTACCCAATTTGAAAATTCATCTAAATTTTACGAGCAGAATAATAAGTACAATTCAATGGATAATGCGTGATTGCATTTATCATGTGACCGTCATGATTTTAGCTTATTGCGACAAAAAAAGTGCATGGGATGAACATGCGTAGAAAATGAAACGAGAATTTCAGAACACTTGGTTTATTTGGTACAGAATTCGATAGTTGAAAAAGAAAGTTAATAAGACGTTGCTCCAACTGTGGCCGGATTGTGGTGTGAAAATTTAAGTTTCCAGATGAGGCCCAGAGTGATATTTCTTGAAAAATTGCCTCTAACTATTTATTTAAATAAGCTTGGGAAATAGTTACCGACTACTTTTCATCAAGAAATGTGCTCATTTTGAAAAGTAAATCCTCTTGTTATCTTGTTGAAAAGAAAATTCACATTGGTATCAAAGGAATGGTTGGTATTTAAGATAAATACAATAAGCCAAAGAATTTCGTCCATTTACCGTTGTGCTTTAAATGTATTACGACTCTTATCCCATGTATAGCTTCTCCAAAGCTTATATTTCTATAATCTAATAATTGAACTCATGAAGTTTGAAAATCATTTAACAAGTCAAGAGTATTGCTTCTTAATTGATGTTTTCATCACATGCACTGAGCGTCATTATCACTTTATTTAGTTTCTTCCAGACTCCTATCAACATACACATTGTTAACTGCCCCGGCAGTCGAAGGATGAAAACTGGGGTTTCGTTTAAGTTTATTTTACCCCGTCGTAGGTTGTCTCTAACCCCGGTTCAGGGTAGGAAATTCTGACCGGGCTCAAAGTTGGATTAGATTTAAATGCATTTACGCATAAAGCGCAGTTATGGGGTCTATTTTGACTAATAAGGTTCCAAAAATTTGCAGTTTAGTAACTGGAATTTTAAAAAAATAGAGGTGAAATGAAGAGTTTTAACAAGCGGTTTGCTTTCACTTAACCTCGGTTAGTCAGCTCTAGGTTTCATAGTCCAATTCGACAATAGCGAATACAGTCGTATTTATTAAAGAAACAGAGATCATACAACGCTTTTGTTAAATATTTTTTTAAAAATTAAACATTTTAAACGAGGAGGAAAAAAAAGACTGTCATTTGAACTGACCGTCTGAAGATCCCGTTGTATGATCCGTTTTAGGTCCTTTGTTGTTATTAAGTATGCTTCCAGAGTTACGAATCCATTGTAGACCTGAGCTGATCGGTCTTGGCATGTTTCTCCAAGTACAGAAATCTCTTTCAAAATTGCAGCTTCCATAAGGCGGACAGACGCCGTCTTCTATTGCTATGTCGTCTATAGCCACTGCAGTGCTTTCGTTCACTTTTTGCCCAAGAATCACGATCTAAGAACAGAACACAGTAAATGTATCAATGTTATTTTGTAAATAAGAGCAAATTATGAACCTAATAAATATTTTTGTAGTAATCTAAAACAAAATAATGTAAATATTGACATTTATTAAAAAAAATATTAATAAAGAACATGGTCTTATTTGTTCAAATTATCCCTTCAGAAGAACACGTGTTTAAATCAGTTAAAATAATTTCTATTATAAAGTATCGATTTCTATTTTTTTTCTGTGTGTCAAGGTATCTCCTTTACATGCAGGTTAAGGTGAAGATCGCACTAACTAATCAGATTACTGGAAGGATACGAACACAACATGAATGGGGAAGCCATTGAATGAAACTCTAAATGATTAAACTCAAACTCGAACTCAGTGGCGCGACAGCCCATGAGGGCCGAGGTCTGCTGTGACCATCCCAGTATACGTGACCATTCTGCGCTGAGATGTATGAGCAGATATCCCGATTAGGTGGTCAGTCTGAAGCGAAACCCCCAGTGTTTTAGTTCCAAAGTCAGCTTGGTTCTCATTTATCGACCCACTGCAGTAGGGATGCAAGGTTGAGTCGACCTTGCCCAGTCCGAGAATACTCTAAATGATTACCAACAAAAGAAATTGTGATAGTTTAATTTTTATTTAATTAAATAATAAAAACGACTGCGCAACATACAGACAAAAGAAGCTAAATGGAAAAAATCAAGTTTGTACTTATCTGAACGAGTTGCACAACCATTTGGACTTAACAATTCATAAGCCAAAGTAATCTTGAATTGAAAAAGTGGACACTATAATATGGCTTTGGTGCGAATTAATGTTGTAATATCATCCACAAGCATCTACACAACAGTCTTCTCTATTCCTTTTATATCATTTATCTTGCTGACTATTTATAAATTATTCGATAGTTAAGTTTACTTGTATTGAAGTGTTGTTCTTACTTAAAGTGTAAATTTGGCTAGACGGAAGAAAAAAGTTATAGAAGATGCACTTCACGGATAGATCCCTATTACATGTGTTTTAAGACGTTGTTAAAATAAATAGAAAAGAATATGAATTACCAATAAATTCTTATCAACAAACATATCGATCTATTAAGTTCAGAAAGGCTTACATTACAGCACAACTTGTACTTGTACATATATAGGTTTCCCTCTTAAAATTAAATTGGAGGTTTTCTTTAATTTCCTTTTTCGCCTAATTTTAATAGGCACTTTCGTAATGGATAACACAAGTAGTATAAAAAGATTAAAGTCAATTCCTACTTAGGTAAAAAGATGATTATACCTCCGTTTTCGAAATTCAAGTCACGTACTTTTCGATGAGGCGAGAGCTATAAGAACATTTTTCAATACAATTGAAATTTAATGTTTGTACTTGTTACATATCACAGTGACTTATATAAACAGTATATAGTCATACATAAGTAAAGCATATAGTAAGACTAATTCTGTATAACCGAGCCTCAGGCCTTGATCTTCCTACCATAAAATTAAGCAACTTTGTAAATTCCTTTTATCAGTATCCATGTTTGTGATTTGTTATAGCCACGGCACCTTTATCCGCATCGGGTGCGGAATTCTCTGAGTTACTTACTCAGAGGCCTTTTTTTTTGGGGGGGGGGGGGGCAAGAAACACAAACTTACGTTGTAATCTCCTTTACTAAGGTCATCAATGGTAGCTTTCGAATGCATCCATCTTCCTTTCACATTAGGTTCGGCGATATCTGCCCACACTACAAAAGGCTTGTCTCGGGTGGTTTGTTCCACTCTCTGTATTTTCAAAGTTGTATTCCTATCTCCCTCTAAGAAGTACCAGAAATTCAGGCAATAGGAATTCTGGGTGTAATTGTATTCGGGACTCGTCAGTGTGCCTGATTTCTCGTTCAGTGCAGCATAGCGGCCTGGAATGAAAAATAATTGAAAAAAATTATATATTTATGTCGAATTTAGGGGGATAAGCACAGCATTTTAGCTACGAGCATAATTATAAATTAACTCATACAGAGTAGTTGCATCGTTTTTCAATATTCCAAGAAACCTGTTATCTGATTTCGGGATGCTTAATTATGCAAAATTTATTTGAACGAAATAAAAATTTTTTAAAAAAATGGTGTTATAATTTAGATCTGATTTTAATGAAAAATATATGCCTAGTAATTAAGTCTTTTCACGCTGTAGTTGATTGTTATACACTGTCTTATTAATATTATTCATTTAAAAATGTGTGTAAGTTTCTCAAAGCAATCCATTTTACTTATGCATAAATAATGAGGGCTTTTACAACAATTAATTAAAAAAATCCTTACTCTTAAATTTGCAAGACTTATTTTCAAACAATTTTGAATAAAAACAATTTATAATGGAAACCTCAATTTACTAATAAGCAGGGATTTATTTATTCAGTCATAATCAACTTTCTGCAAAAATATTAACATAATATCGAACTACCATTAAAAGTCTAATCTGATTCAATTTACTGTTGTGAAATTGAAGCAAACAAAATGAGAAATATCAATAATACTTTTTATTCATACTTCTGCACGTTTAAAGCTTGATATTTTCAGCAGAAATATTAAAAAAAAATATTGCTTTTTAATTAGTTACATATATCAATGTGAAAATACTACTTATATAAAATACTGTTATTACACTTATATAAGAATTAAATATTTTTCAACTTATGTGCATGTGCATCTTAAATACATACAATTAAGTTGCAAAAATATTAATCTATAATTCCATCACGATATTAATTGAAGAGACATTCTGTTATAATCAAGGGCTACTTACCGGTTTCTGTATTTGTAGTATGATCTTCTGATGGTCGATTACCCTTGCCAGCTTGAAGAATCCATCCAGTACTTGTCCATTCACAGAAATCAGCCTCAAATTCGCAAGCAACTGTAATTAATTTATTAATCTTTTATATTCTATCTTGTTAATTAGGAAACACTCGCAAAATAGATAAAAAAAAGGGGGGTTTTAAAGCAATAACAGCCTTAAGAGATACTTACCAGGATGTGGACATTCATCTTCGTATACTTCTATATCATCAATTGCAATGACTGGATTTGCGAAAGCTCCAATAACACCTTCTATGACGATCTGTGAAATAATTTAAGTCAAAATACTGAACAACTTTTTTTGTATAAACATTTTTAAAAAAGCATGTGGTAAGCAACGTAATAAATATGTCTTTACACAACATATTTATTACGTAATATTAGGTAAAATGATTAGTGAAATTTTTTTTTACCAAAATATTCAATTATTATGAAAAGATAAGTACGGAACTTAGAAGAGAGAGAGAATAAGAGACACTCAGGAAATGTTTGTTGATGTTAATTAACGAATATTTTAGGAAATTATTTTAATTAAAGATTTTACTTTATTAATTATTAATTTTAAATTAATAGATAGTTTAAAAACATTTTAACAATAAGTGCGTCTTAATTGGTACATTAATATGGTTTTCTCTCAATATTTTTTTAAAAAAATTCTCCGATCCATTTTTATTTCAAAAATTAAGTTAGAATGAAGATTGTCCGTAAAAAGACTAACCAACTGTAAAAATAGCTCAAACCTAAATATTAAATCCTTTTTTTCCTTGTGAGGTTTGACGTTGACTTTGTTGTTTTCAGGCACTTGGATCACGGAGCCTATAATGTTATCTTCCGTTGAAATTCTCCTGAAGACGAGTGGGACCCTTCTGATAGGTCAGAAGGAGAGTCATGGATTGTGGTGAGAGGGAGGAGCTGTAGAGGCTACAAAAGAACTTCGCCGTGGTAGGAAAAACTCAGTTTTGGCTATGAAAGAGAGATTTCTCATTGGCTGCTAAGCGGGAGTGATTTAACTCAGGACTGATTGTCCTAGAGATTAGTGGAGATCTGAGAACTAGAATGAGCGGAGCAAATCCTACGTGGGTACAACGAAGTGTGATCCAATGTAGAATGTTAAAATATAAAGAAAATATAAATTAATAAATTTAAAAGATTAAATTTTGTCTTACATTACTGTTTTTTTTCCAAAGGAAAACTTAAATACAAATACTCGAGGATATAAGAATTAAGGAGGATTCTTCTTGGTCTTTTAAAACTATCATGAAGAATGTTGTTTTCGAGCTGAAGCATGTTAAGATTATCAATATATTTAAGATCTTCATAAAGTTTAATGGAAATATCTTAAATACATTAATTAATTGTCTTAATTTTAACAGCATAATATATATATCTGAGTAGTACGTGAGGTGGTATGTACGTTGCACTTACCACATAAGGGTCCTGGCTACGAATCGTTCTCGTTGCTTGCTTCCATGAATTTCCTTGAGAGTTCGACTTGCTCCAGATGGTCGAGTTATCAGTATCCGATCTAATGATGAGATTCAAGGTGCCAACGTCTTGGCCATACATGTGGTACCAGAAACTGAAGCATCTCTCATCAGTAGCGTTTTGTTTCAGACTTACAAGATGAGCCTTGTCACCTTTCTTCAAGTAATACGATCCTTTGACGTACATAAAATAACCTAAAAGTGACAAATGGAAATGAGCCTCGTTGTGATTTCTACCAATGACAGCATTTTCAGGGACTTAAGAAAAATTAGTTGAGGATTTGGAGCTATATCTCACCTTTTCTTCCAGTGTGATCTGACTCAGGTCCGTGATTGCGAGGTGACGTCTTTGCTCTCGACCATGCGGCCAAGGTGAAGTTATTGTCAGGATGCCATCCACACTCGTCGTGATCGAAAGTGCAGTTCAAAGCTATGAATTAAATGAATTAATAATATTTTTTAAGAAATTGGTGTTTGGAGGGGTGAATTATACAAAGAAATAAAAGCTGAATCTTTCTCAGTGTACAAGATTTTGAATGGCGAATAAAAATTTAACTTTTAATATGGAGAGTTATCTATTGTTATTATTTATTTTTTTTTTGAAAATATTATTCATATTTATTACTTTAGTTCACACATTCATTAGATAGTATTTAGTTTCGATTAAAAACGATGTTAATGATTAACATTGTTAAAACAAAAATTATTAGTTTCATTCTTCTAAATTAATTTAATACATAAAACCTGTTAAATGGGATCTTTTTTAAAAATTTATTCATCAAAGCTTGATAAGAAATGACGCTCAGCATTCGTTTAAGGCCAGTTATCAAAGCTTCAATCTAAATAGAGTAGATAGTAGTTATATAAATTTTTCAATCAGACTGACATTATTGCATAAAGTATAGTTATATATATATAATATTATAATTACTACTTATATATTTTTATTTATAGATGAATAAAACAATATTAACGATTTTATCCTCTAGTTTATGCAGCATTAAATCGTTTGGAAGTGATAAGATCAATTATTTTTATATATTTGTGATTAGAACCATAATATTATGGGCTTATTTTCAAAAAGGCAAATGGCGTGTAAATCAGAGTTCTTGTCTCAAATCGGGGATATACCTCTTCATCAGAGCTATTATAAAATTAATTATTTAAACCGTGATTGCATAAATTTTGGAGGGAGAAAAACGGAAAAAAAGAAAACAAGTATTGTGTGGACAAGTGCTGTAGTTTGTTTGTAATGAAACGACAGCGGATGAAATCCACTTGTCATGTAGAAAGAAACCTACTTTTGGAATATAGGAATGGAAACTTTCAAAGAACTGTTGAGTAATAATTTCAGTTAAAAAATGAACAGTACACAGAGACACATGTTTTCAGTTCAATACCATAATATGTGGGAAATATTTGTAACATTTTTACTTTCTAATTAAATTTAAAAAAAAAGTTCGAATTCATATTACCTTTACAAAGATCTAAATATTTCAATCAATATACCGGTTTACCAAATTGGTACTAACTATTTTCAATCGAAATTATAAGAGTAAGCATTTATAAAAAAGATTATTTATTATTTTACGCAAATATTTTCATGAGAAAAAGTACTTAAAAATAAAGATGTTATTAATTTTTCTACTGAAGCTCGCATGAGTTTCGAGAAAATAAAAGCAATATCTTGAATTAATTCGCTATTTATAAACAAATTTATAAATTGTGTGTAGAGAGTAGCTGAAACTTAAAAATTTGCATTAATATAAATTATGTATTTCAAAGCTTTTTGATATTTATGGTTTTGTAATATGTCTGTAGCGTATTCAACCATTTAACTAGAACAAAATAAGATGTTTTAATTAAAGTATAAAATAGAGAAGAGTTTCAGTAACTTACTTTCCGAGTAGACAAGATTTGGATCACAATTCACGTAGTTGATGTTGTCGATAGCTATGTCTTGAACTTGGCCAGCAGCTTTTGGGTAATTTGCATTTCCATGAAATTCAATCTATTTTTATTTTTAAAAAAATAAAGAAAGAATGAGAAATATATTCAAGCAAATGTATTTAAAATTTTGAAATGATAATAATAAATTATAGTGAGACACTTACTAGTTTTCCTGCTGGGTAGTTTCCGAGAGGAATAGATTCGAACTGCCAGTTTTTACCAGTATCAGATCTCTGACTGAACCTCCGTATCTTTTGCCCGAAGCCCATTTGACTTATATATACTTCCAAAAGACCTAAAAAATTAAATTTTGTGGGAATTAAAATACTATAATAAAGACATATGCATAAATTTCGGCTTCTGCACAGGAAAGTATGAATTAAGAGTAATCAAACACTCTTACTACTGTTTCGTAAAATAATGATACTCTGCGAAATAGGTAAGTGTTCATAATTAAACCAGTTCTATATTAATGCCAAAAAAGCTCATTCGTTAAAAAAAAAAATCGAATAGTCACAATATCTCTGTAACTTTCACAGTTCCCTTCGCAGGTGGATGAAATTGGCTTTCCTGTTAACTGCTAAAAGAAAAACTAAAAGATATCAATTGTTTAAATTCAATTAATGTACAGAGTTATTCATAATTCTCCTCGGTGTTTCAAAGGGCTATAGTAAGCAAAAACTGGCGAGTGTAGCTAAAAAGAACATTTGAAAAAATACATAAATAATTCGTTTTATTTACACACTTTACAGGTGTTCTATGAGGGAAATCTTGGTTACACGGTATACAAAAAATGCGATACTCCAGTTCCTACCACATTCTAATCAACATGGTAGTATCAATGTTATTGTAAGGACATGTTATCCTTCCCGTGTCATGCATGTTATTCGAAAACTTAATCTTATGTAAGATCAAGTTTCCGTACCATCTTTGCTACATGATACAGCAAAACTGTATCAAAGGATAACAAGCGTTGTCAATAATGTTGATGATACCATGTTGAGTAGAATGAGATAGGAGATGGGTATCACATTAATGTATGCCGTATAACCAAGATTTCATCCATAGAATCCTTATAAAGTATGTAAATAAAACTCGAATTGTTTTTGTGTTCTTTCGAAAGTTCTTTTTTGCTGTATTCGAATTAGTTGTTTTACTATAGCGCTTCAAAACTCCGTAGGGAATTATGAATGTAATTGATTTCTAAAGGGAGTTTTTTTGTTAGAGAAGTAAATTTTTACGAAATTAGATAGAGAACAATTTAATAAATCTGCATTCCAAATTTTTGTTAAATCTCATCTTTAATTCCAGATAAAACTGAGAAAACCATTAGTAAATATCATATAAATATTAGTTTCCACCAAGCAAGCAATTAATAATGCTTTTCTCCGTTTCTTCACCTCACGTGATCAATTGATCGATAACTACCATTTATATAAACTAGAATACAGTCCCTTAAAACCTTACTATTTCCAATCGTAATTTTTGACCTTGAGTGTGTTATGAACTATAGGAGGAAAATGAAGAAAATGTGGATTTAAGGGTTATATGTTTGAAAAATCTAAGTCAATATAAAAAAAATTTGGTACGTTACTATTTTCTCTCTCTCTCTCCATAACTGTATTAAGTACCTGATATACTTTCAATAAAAATATTTTGAAGATATTTGAATTTTTTACCAATACAAAAATATCGATTGCTTGAAACAAAAAGCTTTGGAAAGGGCGGACTAGAAATACTTTTTATCATCGATGTTTCAGACACTCATTTAACATTAAGGAAGACCTATCTTCACAAATTCCCATAATCTTAAACTTTCGAGTAGAATCACGAATTATAAAAGTTAGACTAATTTTAAAATAAGAAACCAGATACTTTATAAAGATCTGCTAATCATAATGGAAAAATTATATTTACAAGTTAATTAATTCATTAGTATTACATATATGAATATAGTTCCCTTTTCAACTATTAATTATGATGCAAATTATGTCAGCTGCAGAATCATAAAAGTTATTAAATGTCCTTTTTATTTCTCTGGAGACTGTCCATTTAGACTACAACTTTATATCATAAAAGGTTAGTGCATTTGAGATTTAAGAGAAAATTATAGAGATAGCTTAAAACCAGAGCAAATATATTGCCATTAATAAGTTAATTCCTCAAAAACATGTTAATAAAACCTTACGTACCTCCATTTCTAACGTTGAAGTGGTACCAGAATTCAAGCTTGCAGGAATGAGCAGTCGCTCCAAGTACTGGAGTTCGCATTATTGTGCTAGAGGAAAATGTATCTGCGGATATAAAGAGAAAAATGAGTAAATTGTATGTTGAATAGCACAATGAATCTTCTTCACTACTTGAAACAATTAAGAAAATTAAAAAAAAATTTAAAAATCCTAAGATAATGTGTAAAATTCTACTAGTTTTGGTGGGGCAAAATTTCTAGTTGAATTGAAGTAGCAGATTATCTGTACCACACATTAGCTGGGTATCAACGTGTTGATACCCAGCATATAAATATCGAGTGTCTTTCATAGCTCAGCATTTGTAATAACACCTGACGTGGAGTAACATGAGAAGTGATAAAACGTCCGCGAGACATTGTTGTACGAATTTAACATAGGGTACTACAGTGTAGCATGCCGTAGAATGTGTCAAGTTGATGAGATGCAATTGATGACAGAATATGACTCTGATAATTTCGGAAATTCCTCCCCGAGCTTCCCATAGACGCACTTAGGTCGTTAGTAAAGAGGGATTTAATCAAACCGAAAAAATGAAACGCAATCGTGTTATAACTAAAGAAAGTCTTCATTGTTCCATGGACAACAGTTGAAATGCCTCTGCAATCATCGGATTTCACCATTAAGTTGGATTGCTTAATTTCACACTACCTTAGATCAAAATCAACGGGACCGGGGAATCAATGCTTGTGTTCCTGGTGCAAAAATGAGCCAAACATGAGACAGGAAATGTGCTATATGTATCGCAGTATAGAGCATGGACGGACCGTGTTACGACATTCTAAAACGCCTGCATCGATGTATTTTTAAACTTGATGTTGACTTTTCTAGAATTTTTTCTTAAAATTTCAGTGTGATCTATGCCTATACAAAATCATTTAAGGCAATGATTCCTAAAGTGGGGTCTTAAAGTGCCGCGGAGTACTCACAGAAGTATCATAGAGCTTGCAAAATCTTATCTTTTACATGTAAATTAGGCATGTTTTGAGTTAGGGTGAGGCATCATGGGAAAAGAATAGTACAAAAAGGGTGCGGCGAGTGAAAGAATCTGCCGTGCTTTTATATAAAAAATAAAGCGAAGAAACTATATTACTACCAATAATTTCCCAAAACCCCAATAACTTTTGCTAAATATACAACCTCTGACAATAAATTTCGGTGAATGAAGCCAGAACGTCCGATCTGGCAACATTGGAGAAACATAACGTTGCAGATGCATAGTGGCAGGTGTTGACCATCTGCCTTCACCATTGTTCAATTGAGACTCATTTGTGCTCCGTGTAAGATTTGTTTTACAAAGTGCTTGTTTAGTACGTTGGTTCTTAACTGAGAAAAAGAAAATGAACGATCAAAAGACCAATTAAAGTTTTTTTTAAGCTTGGCAAGACACTAAAAGAAAATTTGCGATTTGGTACGTATTTATGAAGATCTAGCACTGTCCATGAAGTGTGGTGTACGAGTGGTTCGCCCGTTTTCGAGGAGGCAGGGAAAGTGTTTCTGACAACCCCGTATCAGAAGACTGATCTCCGTCAGTGACGAAAACGTTGAGAAAGTGAGGTGATTAATCCCTAAATATCGTCAATTAACTGTGCGCTTGATAACTAATGAACAGTAGATTAACCATGAATCCGTGTGACAAATCGTTATCCAGAATTCAGGGATGAGAAAAACGTGTTATAGATATTGACAATATTCCTAACATCTAACGAAACGTGATGAGGCTTTTGAACTCCATCCCAAAAGAAGACTTTTGGCAAAGTTTCCAGAACTTGTACAGCAGATTTCAGGGGTGCATAGTTATGGCAGGTGACTATTTCAAAGGACAGTAAGGTAACTTTCATTAATATTTCATCTACGTTAATTTTACAGGACTATTCACCGAACTTTATTGTCAAAGGTTGTATAACACATTTGTAAATTCATATAAAATATTAAGATTTCATTTTATTATACTTACAGTAAGTTTTGCCTGTTAATACAACGAAGTAGCCTTGCTTATTGCCCGTGCTGTCGGAATCAGGCACTGATGAGTTTTGTAACAAAGAGAATGATTCGGCATTTACTCGTTTCCATTGGTAAGAGCTCCATGTTGCAACATTTACTAGACCACACATATCCTCGTGGAAATCACACTTGCCTATAAATATGATTCAAGAAAGCATTAGAATCCGGATCACTAATCTCATTATCTCAGAAGTTCAGGGCAAAATATTATTTACTTATTCTATGAAGAACCAACGAAGTTTACTAATAGTGTTATTTAAGTCACATGAAATAATAAAATCACTTGTCTAGAATAATTTATAATTCTAATTTAGAAAATTGCTCTTTGCGAACTGCTTTTTAACAAATTATGTGTTGCTTGCTTAGTAGAAATGGAGATTTAAATATATTTAAGGTTATAGTTAAGATAGGAGTGGTAAAATAATTTTTTTAATTGATAAATTATCAATTTTTCCAAAATATAATAAGCTTAAGAGAATAAAGGGAGGGTTACTAATTTTTTTAAAAGAGAATTCTAGAACATTTAATATTTTTATGAATTACTTCCTTTTATTTTTTTCTAGTAGTTCTTAAACATTTTCCAATGAATTTATCGGCCTTTTTCTATTCTAAGAGAAAACTTATTGAGGGTTTTATTTTGCTGGAAAGTTTTTTTGTCGATCTCATTTCAAAACTTGTGGAAGTTTAGGTATGAACTATAATTATACTACTTAATATATACCTTTCCTTAAGTATCCTTTTTTAAATACTTTTTCTTACTTTTTAATGTAACAAAATATTTTCCTTCTTATTTAACCTTATGGAAAAGGGGAGGACTTTCACAAGAATTTTAAAAAACTCTGTATTGACTGTCAAAAATTTTTGGAATTTGATGTTTGTATAAACTTTAATTAAAATATGTCTACTATTTATAAAAATAGGCTTCTGAGAATGAATCAATATTATTTCTAAATTACTTGACAAAATTAATCATTTTAAGGGTGAAAATGTAGATTTTGAAGCCAAAATGAGTCATTTAGTGAAATCAATTTTTTTTCTGTATATTTTAATCATCAAGAAGTATTTAATATTTTTAAGTTTGATAATTAAAAATAATTACTTCCTTTATCCGTCAATTTTTTTTGCAATTTGAATCATGAGCGATGACTATTCTTTCCAAGGTCATTTGTGACTGTAAATCAAAGCATCCTTCTCTAACGATTCTGACATTTACATTTTATAGGTATTCGTTCAATAACGACAACAAATTACAAAACTTAATGAAATAATAATATGAACATAACGTTTTGATTGAATTCACTTAAACATTTTATTTAATTATGATGATAGAATGAAAAAGGGATATAGAAATAAAATTAATCCTTTACCGCAATGATCTTCATCTGATCCATCCACACAGTCAGGTTTGAAATCACATTTTTGGGATAATGGAATGCATTGGCCTTTGGTGGTGCATTTAAATTCATCTAAACCACAGCGTTTGATAGGAGTTGTAGTAGTAATCTCAGGTGGTAGAGTGGGAAGAGGACCTAAAAAAGTATAAAATCTTTAATTATTATCATTCTTCAGTTATCGTTATTTAATAGTAACTTTGATAATTGTATTCTTATTTTCAACTGTGTCAATTTATTAATACCTACAGAGAAAGAAGAAGAAAATATTTCAATTATCTTTTTAAGTTGTGGTTTCATCTATTAAAAGAATGTGCAGAAAAATATCAAAATAAAAAAAACGCCGCAAATGAATTAAACAGATTAATTTTTTTTAAATTATATAAATTTCTGGGCATGAAATGCAGGATATATAAATAATACGAATTAATTTAATATATACTTTTTTATATGGAAATTATATCGTTAAGAAGTGACTCTAGTTCAAAAAATTATGGTAAAATAATTTATGTGATTATCTTTACATTAATATGTAGCTGATGATTTTAATTATTTCTTTCGTTTTTTAATTTCAGAGAAAATTAAACAAAAAAGATATTTGATTATACAATAATACCCCGAACTTACACGAATTTAACAAATATGATTTTTTGTTCAGCTGAGATATGCAAAAAAACTTCTTTTCTTGTTAAATTTGCAATTCACGTAAAATTAACTCATTAAAATCTTCTTTACCCTTCAATCTGTATTGTATTATTCATCAATTCAACTATGCGAAGAACGGTATACCAGCTAGTCTCGCATATAAATACATATAAATTATTTTCAGTTGAGGACGGAGATAAAAGAAAATAATAATTTGAAAAAAAAAATGTTTAATAAAATCTTAGTTAACAAAAATACAAAATTATAAGCCGAAGTTATTCTGATATAGAAGGTTTCATAAAATCTAACAAAGTAATCTACCGCCTCAAAGAATTTTTTATTCTCGCAAAATTTTCTCGTAGCATTCTAATAATTTTTTTATACCTCGTTTTTTGTTGAAAAAATATGCTCTTCATTGGAGACGGTATTTTCTAAAATTTGTAATCATTTTTCAATTAATTGAGCTCTTGTAAAATTCCCAACCGTCATTCGATCTTCTGACTGAACTGAGTCTAATGACTCAATGTCTTGCTCATGCATTTCTATGAGCTCATCCATTGTCAGCTCCTGATTATGGGAATCCAGCAGTTTTAGAACATCATCACACGGTCTACTTTTAAATTTATTAGCCTGGCAAGATCGACAACTTCTTCAGTCACATTCTCAATTTCATCCGGCTCTGAATCTGCTTTTGTCTGAGCTTTAGTGAAAAAAAAAAGACAAATCGACGAGATTTGGAAATTGCGTAACTCCGGATTTGCGTAAATCGAGGAATTACTGTATACTTATATAAACTTAAATGTAATTTTACTCTTGTTTTATACTTTAAATAACTCTGAATTGATGATATAATTGAATTCTTTAGTTTTTAACGCCCTAGTTAAAGTCTTTTATTATAGAAAATTTGTACTTTAGGAAATAATTTTGATTCGAAAAATCACATAAAGTTTCCAGACTATGAATTATTTTAAAGCCATTTATGTTGTATATTATTAATAAATCGTGTTTTAATATTCGTATTATCATTCGCGATAATGCAAGATATTATGACCTTTTGAAATACTCAACTAAAATAAAGAAACGAATTCCTGAGTGAATTTGAACAATGAATGAAATATTGATAAAAAAATTTGCGAATATTTCATAATACTATTATAAGATATTAAAGCTTGGGTTAGAAATCATATACATTTTTCGGTAGATTTGAAAATTTTAATTATATTCAATTATATTTTTAATCAAATTTTCTTTATGCCTTATAATGATACATTTTGTTTTTTCTTTGTGATAGCACGAGAAACAAATAGTGCACTATAAAAAGTTAATTGAAATGCAAAACAAGTAATATAAAAATTTTTTTAAAAAATTCAATTCCTACTTAGATCAACAAAGAAAAATTTTATTTTAGCTACTTTTTATTAAATGGTTACAATTAATATAAATATGCATATACATAGGACAGAATCACAACATTAAGTGGTAATTAACTTTTATTAATTATTATTAAAGTATCGTATTGCAACCGTGTATGCAAAATTTCAGTTCAACTGAATGCTTTAAAACGTGAGAAAAAAAAATCTTTTAAAGTTTTGACCAAAGTCGCTAAAAATGAAACCAAAGTGGCTGTATCTATAATTCTTTAAATAATTAGTTTCAGTCAATTAATTTTAATTAATTATAATTAAATTATCGTATTTTTACCCAAAAAAATAGTTTATAGAAAATTTCAGCTCAAATGAGCTCTTTGAGATGTGAGAAAAAAACCTTTTCAAGTTTTGACGCAAGTTGCCAAAAATGATGCCAACGTGGCTGTATTTGTAATTGTTTAAATAATTAGTTTTAATCAATTAATTTTTATTAATTATAATTAAAGTACCATATTGTCATTTAAAACAATCATGTATATAAAATTTCAGTTCAACTGAATGCTTTAAAACGTGAGAAAAAAATCTTTTAAAGTTTTGCCCCAAGTCACCAAAATGTTCGCTAAGTCACCAAAAATGATGCCAAAGTGGCTTTATTTGTAATTCTTTTAGTAATTAGTTTTAATCAATTAATTTTTATTAATTATAGTTAAATTACTGTATTATTATCCAAAATGATCATGTATATAAAATTTCAGCTTAATTGAACGCTTTAAAATGTATTTTATCAACGATTGAAAATTCCACGAAGATAAATAAATAAATAGAGAATGTGAGCAAATAGTAGGAATTTAATAAAGCTAAAGACTCATAATGCACATGATAAAATGTGGTAAAGAGAATATATATATATATAATCGAAAAACTAGTTTTAGTTCTAAGAAAATAAAGCAGGAAAAAACAAAGAAAAGGTGATTACTTATTTGAGGAACACATTTGTAGTTAAAAGAAATGTCGTCCAGTGCTATATAGTTCACTTTTCCTTTTGAAATAACTATAGAACCTTCAATAATCACCTATAAGTGAAAGAAATAAAACTATTTGAAAGTTTGCATATTTTTAATGAATATAATCTGAATGTTTCTTTATTATCTAGGCCTTTTATATAACAAGACATGAAAGTAACATTAAATGGTTCAGATATATTGTAATTATACTTTTGAAAATTAAAACATACTTTTTAAAATCTACTGTATTATAATCAGGAATTGCGAATTTGACATTATAACTTTTAACCAAGATGAATTTTTAAAGTATTTGCAAATACTTAAACAATTTTTGTAAATCATTTGACTAAACATTTCTCGGAAATAAAGACACATTAATTAAAAATCTTGTTAAAATCTAACAAATGTGAAAGTTTATTCTATTTTCACTAATCTATAATACAAATGCCAATGCATTACTCTATTGTTAACAATAATGTCAACTGTGGTTGACTTTAGTATTAGCAATTCCTTAAATTTCCTATTTAAAATTTTTTTTATATATTCCAAAAATTTAATAAAACTAAAATTTCGCAAATTCAAAAGCCTTGAGATAGTGAAGAATAAAATCAATCAATCTATTATTAAGAATAAATGTGAATATCCTGTATACCTAAGCGAACAGCGTTAATAATTTGTTATGGTTAATCGTTTCACTTCAAAAGTTTTCATACACTTACAATTTTCAATAAAATTCAACGCTATCTAATAATAAACGTTAATATACTAGAATTAAAAATTTTTTTTATAATACCTGTAACTTTTTCTTAATGGAATAACGTAATCAATTTTTAAAATACAGTATAACTTTTATTTTGAAAATTAATAACCAAAAAACTACTAAAAAATTACATTTCAAAAGTCTTCGTATACTTTAAAAAAAACTCAACATAGTTGTAACTTTTATATTTTTTTCTTTCTTAATTTAGTATGTGTGAGATATTCTTTCGCGCCCACAGCACCTTCGTCTCGGTATAAAATTCACCTGTTATTTTGTGATTTCTGCGTAGATATTCCTCCATTCCTCTGTTATTACTATTTTTGCTTCCCATTTTGTTTTTATGTCATGCCTTCTTATTCTAAGGTCGAGTTCTTTCCAAATATGTTTGAATAATGTGACAGATGGTGTTTTTAGAACTTGGGGACAGTTATAGAAACACCAAAGACTAATGTTGAGAGCAGTGTGCTTGAGATCATTATCTTGATAAAAAAAATGAAACCGTCTCCAATACTCAACTTCTGCGTGGATAATTGACAAATTGTTTTTTTTTTAATATTTAATCAAAGCTCATGATTTACAGTACCATCAATAAATACCGAATTACCTAATTCTGAAGCTGACACATACACCCCTACACAGAAATACCTCCCCCTCCATGTTTCACTGTTCCAACTAAATTATTAGGATTAAATTCATCGTTTTTTCTGCTCCACACTATTGTGTGCTCGTCAGAGCCAAAAGCGTTACGCTTGCTCTTTCATCTGCAAATATGACATTTATATATTCTAAAACGTTTCAGACTTATCATGGATTTAATAAAGGAAAGTCGAAGTTTTCTATTTTTCACACTTACAAAAAATTTTTCTTCGAGCACAACGTCCGTGTATTCTGGTGTGTACTCTTCGAACAGTTTCAAATGAAACTGAGGTAAAAAAATCCTTTAGTCAATTTTGTAGTAACTTTTATAAGACTCAAATGTGGATTTTTTAAATAAATGTTCTAAAAATAAATCTCTGATGATGTTGAGTTAACTTATTTGGATGTTATTTTCTCGGCTTGTTTTCGATTTTATTTTCTTCTTTAAAACGTTTTATCACATACTACACTGTAGCATGTGAGGAACATTTATTAATTTCGCAATATTCCAAACTAATTTACCTTGACTGAAGTGAAAAATAATCATAAATTCTGAACACTTTTCTTCATCTATTTACGATTACAAATCATTTTAAGACAATAAGTAATAAAAGAATGGAATATTTTAAATACAACAAGTAAATATTTACGCAAACAATTTTTTTTATGTTGCCACAATGCATAAAGGAAAAGAAGAAACAAATGATATTTTTACTAAAGGAATTTATCCCAAAATGTGTTGGTGTACGATTACTCTTGTGACGCTTGTTTCCTTTTTTCCTTCCTGCATTTTAATTCTTTTAAAAATAAACTGAGTAACTGCAATAAAATAAATCTCTTTTGAAATTTTGTGGAGAATATATGAAACGAAATTTTGAGAGAATTGTATATCGTTTAGTTATTTACAGAAATTTATGAATCGCAGTTCCAAAATAATAACTAAAGAGGCGGAAAGAATAATTCTTAACAAATAAAGATTTTATAAAAGAAAAATACTTACTTGGAAACTCTCAGTTTCCATAAAAGTGAACCTATCTTCAATGAAGAAATATCCTTCGGTTGGATCTTCTCTCGTCCAGACGATTTTTTCTTCACCATTTTGTTTCGTTCGTGTTTTGATTTGCAAAGATAATGGTCCTTCACCTCTGATGTCATAATAGAGACGAATCTAAAAAGTATTTATTTTAAATTATGAATGCTATCTGCCGTAATAATTTATTAAATCAAAAATAATAAAAAAAATGTTCTTAAAATATATTTAAGAAATGTCCTTATATTTTCAAAGAGTAGTTTGTTTGTACCTAAAAAATTGTATCGAATCCATAAAATTTTGTAAACATTTATCAAAAAAAAATTTTTTCGGTTGAATGTGAATATAATCTTTCTCGTCCGTTAATTTTTCATTATATTTTGCATTTAGAAAATTGTTTTACCCAATAATCAAGTTACACAAGAACGCGTATTCTTTAAATGTAAATGTACAAATAATTTCTTAATTTTGAGCTTTCTTCTGAATTAAAAAAATCAGATTTCTATATGAAGAAGTGCAGAAAATAATCTTTTAATGTCAGATTATTTTTGTGCTTTGCTTAACAAACAGCTTTGTTGTTATAAAAAAAGGAAACTTATATTTACATTGACCTCATTATATGTATTACCATTTATATTTTTGTTCTAAGAAAACCAATCTATTTTATCTCTATAAAATTATATGAACTATTTTCGACAATATTCTAAATTTATATCTGAGAACTACTTAATATTTTTTTTACTAAAATAATATAAAGTTTAATTTCGAGCATTTTATACAGTCAGGTAGAATTAGTATTAAATTTAAAGAAAAAAATATTTCCAAATTTTAAAATTCGTTTGTTTATTTTTCAATTAAAATAATAAAATGATGTCTTTTAAAAAAAAAGCTCATTTAATTCTGAAAAATGATAAGATTTATTACATTTATAGTTTTTTTTAAGTCAATGTTAATTCATATTACCTGACAACCTTCTGCTGGTTGAAGCAATGGTCCAACAATTCTAGCTGGTGCTGGTCTAATTCTTCCAGGTAAGTACAAAAACTGTCCTGTAATTTCAAATAAAAGAGGATTAAAACACATCACATAAAAAAAGCCACAAATAGCAATTCCGATTTTAAAAGAGTGGTTATTTTTTAAGAATATACATATCTATGAAGTTCAATTATTTTTCTTGTACTTAATAATTTGCTTATATTTAATTTTTTGTGGCAAAAAAAATTAAACATATAATGAGAGATAAATCTTCAAACAATTAAAAATATTTTTACATGACATTGATTGAAATAAAACTTTTAACATTTGAAATTCAACAGTTTTTGGTGTTCAATACATTTACACTCTCTTGTTTGGCCGTGGATGTGGCGACTATTGCTAAATATACATATGAACGAACTAGATCGATGAAATACTAAAATAAAAATGTGGTAGATAATTATTCAGAGGAAATATTTAAGTCAAATCAACTGATAGTTTATTTACATTTAACAAGTCTAAACTGAGAAGATAGGAAATGATTATGCAAGAAAGTTTTTTTTAAAAAAATCCCTTAAAACTAATCAATAAATTTACTAAAAAATTGCAAATGTATTTAATCCAATGATGTTCGACTAAATAATGAAAGAAAAATATTTTTTATTCAATTATCATTTGGAAGATTACAATTTATACTTTTTAATTTTGTTTAATTTGAAATATTTTAATATAATCACCAAACGATTTTTTTTTCACACTTTAAACAAATCCCAACGAAAAAAATATTTATAAATACGATTGTACATCTTTTATTTTACCCATATTTTATCTTTTTCCCATTTATTACTTATTTATTTTCGTGGTTGTTTATAGACACTAAATTATCGGAAAGACAGTAATGACAGTGAATGACAGCATATTGAACAGATAAGTAAAATTATCTAAATTTTTTCCATATTTCCTTAATAAAATATTACTCTTCTGAAATAAATAATGTTTGGTCTTTGCATCGATTTAACAGAATTTGTCTTTGTATCTGTATTCGATTGTAATGTTTTAATTTCAATTCTTATTTCCTTAATCTATTCATGTTTTATTCAGTTACGTTTGAATCTTATCACTTTTTTACAAGATTAATGGAATATCTTTCACATTTCATAAATCTAAGAATGTATACTTTATAAATGAATTTTTTTTTTTATATAAAACGTATGTTCTAATAAACTAAATAAATTAATAAAAGGAATTCAGATGAACCTTGATCATCGAATATTTGAAGATATATAACAGTTTTGATACCTGTATATCATACCGTAGATAGATTTCGTCGTATTATAAAACGTCGCCAAATCAGAATATGTCCCCAAATTTTGTCATCGTTATTATTACTGTGTTCGAACATGCGGTTTCCACTATTGGCTGCAAATCGCGGCATATGGCAACGTCTTTTGATTTCCCGAAATTGGTCTACGGTATAAGACATAAGCATAAAAATTTTAAAAACAAAACAGTAAAAAAAAAGATAACATATATTACCGCTAGATGATCCAGTTGTATGGTCTCGAGTGGGGCCTTGGTCCAGAGTAGTGAAAGGAGTTTTGAGCTGCCATTCGCTTCCTGATGAGTTGTCATTGATCCAGTTACAGAAAGAGTGATCAAAACTACATCGAGATATTGCTGTCACTATAAAATACAAAACAATATGTTTCTGTATTAAATCAAAATCAAGATTCAAAATGCTGTATTTTTTAAATCAACTGCTTTTTAAAATTTTGCACAGTTTATTTTTAAAGTTAAACTACAAGAAAAACAAAACAAAACAGGGATTTAATGTTTAAAAAAACTGCAAATTCTGTAAAGGTAAATTCCTTGTGGCATTTTATTTATTATTTAATGATCAAACAATGACGTTGAAAAACCGCCAAAGAGGTCCATTTCTTTTTTTTTTCTTAACCCTTTACGAGAATTCACCATTTTGCTAATAATTTTGTCTTCTTAAGGATATCTTTTTTTTTTAGTTTCTGGGTTATGAGGGTGATATTAAATATTTTCCAATTATTGCCTCTGAAATATTAATAAAAGAAAGCTAAATTCGACAACAAAAGTTTAAAATTCAATCAAAGGATGCTACCTATATGGGAAATTATATATAAACGTAAATTTAAACATCGTAAGATACGTTGGAGTATATAATTGAGATGCTTTTACCACACGTTTCTTGTCTTTCATCCTGGAAATTTCCACAATCATCAGTGTAGTCACAAATGTTTTCCATTGAGATGCATCTAGAGTTTTTGCAGTCGAATTGAGCTGAGTTGCACATACCTGGACCTCCAGTGGCTAGAAAAGAAAGTAATGCATAAAAATAATAATAAATTTTTTCTGTCTCTTCAATTCATCAAACACTAGCAGCTCAAATTAATGGGATCAATGGTTAATAGACACTTATGAAAATATTTATACAGAGACCTAAAATTGTATGCGATCTCAATTTTTATTTATCATGGAATACGCTACTCATGTTACATGTAGAAAATTGTACAGAAATTATTTTTCCTTCAATATTGCAAGTATTACACCTGTAAAATGCATTACATAATTTGTTACATACTGTTAACCTATTCTATTTGAATTTATTCACCATAATGATAGATTAAATATTCATAAATTATATATGCAATTCTAATAGTGTTTAGTAATATTATAAATAAATATGTAATCACATTATAAGGGATCGGGGGGACAACAATATGAAAATTAAATTGCAATCGATAGCTTAATAGTAAATTAATGCATATAATTAAGTCCCGTAAGATTAACATTCTTAATTAAATTTAAAAAATTAAAAAATTTTTTTTCTAAATGTGCTAAGTTATAACTATTACATAAATTACTTTTATAATTTAAAAATGAATTCTTTACTAAAAAAATCCTTCCCAAGTGTTTTCTTTAAAATATTGAAAAAAAATTTAAGATATTCATAATTTTATTAATAAAATAATTACACTTCGAAAGTCTTATAATTTTAATAAAGCAAACAAATGAACTTTTCATCATCAGAAGAAAATAAAAATTATTTTTTTTCCAGGAAATTTTATTAAAAAGAAAATATTAAACATAACTTTGCTATTCCATCTGATATGATATTAAGAATACATACTTAAGGTTTCGCATCCTTTCATGAGCACATCATCTACAGCGACATGAGCATTATCATTTCTGTTTCTTTCAGCCTGGAAACTCAACTATTGGTAAAAAGAAAAAAAATTCCTTTATAAATTGAAATTTAAAATCACAAATTAAATGTTATATAATTATTAAACAGAATAATTACATGAGTTTTAGGGTAATGTTAATAATTTTTTAAATTATTTTTTGATTAAGATTTATAAATAATAGAATAATGTAGAATATCAGAACTTTGTAGCATTTATGATATTCAATGAATTCCCTTACTTTGAATGTTCTTGGAAGACGTCCCAGGAACACTTCTGCTTTTGTCCACACTTGATTACTGTTGAATTCAGGTACCCAAATTTGAACTGTTTTATTGTTTCGATTCAGATTGACAGTAAGTTTCACTGAAATGACAGAAAAGTTAACAGGGAGTTGAGAGAGGAATATATCAATATAATAGCTTTGAATGATAGTATTTGAAAAGTTTATAAGTTTATATATTTGCCACGAATCGCAACCAACATAGGAATAGAAATTCCATTTCATCCCAGTTGTCTAACGCGTTCAAAACTTGGTTTCCGAACCCGTAGGCGGACAGTTCAAATCAGCCTGCCCCAAAAGCAGCAACCAAGGTCATCAGGGTGAGCAAACCATTAACAACAGCAAACGCTGAAGTGATTATCCAGAAATTAAACAGTAGAAAAGACAGCACAGCCTAACCATACTGGTTGATGATGCATTCACTCCATGGAAAGTCTAAGACTGGGGTGGGCATTAAGTCGATCACGATCGACCGGTCGACCACCAAAACATTTTGGGGTGATCGCTTGAAGATTAGTAGTTAGTAATTATACACCGAAATATACAAGATTGGCTAATAGTATGTAGACTAAGTCTTCTACTGACTATAACTTCGAGAACTAACTTTAAATAAAAATGTTCTATTTTTGAATGTATTTTGAATTTTGTTAGGTTACAAATGCATTATTTGATATTATTATATTTGTAATAATTATTATTATGTTCGTAACTTGCGCTTTGATTTAAACGTGGTCTTAAAAGTGTAAGATCTTTTTATTGTAGATACGTGGGTAAGTGCATATTCCGTATTTATTATTTATAATAAACATTGTGAACCTTTTTCTTTGCTCACCATTCTTACACCATTGGGTGGACCGCAACACCTTGAAAAAATAAGTAGTCCGTGCCCTGGAAAAGTTTGCCCACCCCTGGTCTAATACATACCGAATAAATTACGACTAGTAACGATAAATTACGACTTAAATGGCAACGACGCACGAGTCAACCTTACCAATAAGAGACTGCCCATTACGTCGCGGAAACACGTTCTAATAGCACTCTAACCTACTGGAGATGAATATCAATTGCAGTAATGGCTGGAAAAATAGCCTTTGTTAAGCATCGCTCAGAAAGTCCAACAGCAAAAACAACGTTTTTATCTAGGAAAGGATATCAACCCCTTTTTGCGCGAGTCGGAACCAACAATGGAGAGGAATTATATAACGCTTGAAGAGGGGCCCGAATAAGGATTATTTTTTGTCCCATTCATCTAACGCAGGGATGAGCATTAAGCATCGACCGGTCGACCGCCAAGACATTTTTGATTGACCACCTTTACTAAGACCTAAGACGTTCATACTAAAAGAAACATGTTTATGAAACACCGAAACCACAGCTAGATCGAAAAATTGGCTTTTGATAATGAATTTGCTTATTCAAATGATTCGATAAATGTGTAGACGACACTTGTACCTTCAATGGAAGCGAACGATGACGCTTAACATGTGTACTGCTGCTGTAGGGGGAAAAAGTGATCACTACGATGCCAGTTGTATAAATAAATTTTTCCTCACACGCCAACTGAAGGGGAGAATAAATGTGGATGATCATTTTTTACCGCGATAGCATGGGATTGGCTATGGACACATCATCCCATGTCCCGCTCTTCCATAGTATTAGGTTCTCTTGTTGATGTCATGTCCCATGATGGGTTGAAACTCGGCAACGAACAAATATAAGTACATAAATCAGTTTCAGCTGCATCGGTTCACGTATGTTCTCTGCTCCCTACATTGAATACGTCCACGCTCTAAGGTCTAGCAGCCCCTCATATATGTTGAAGAATTTTGCCTGACAATTTTGTTTTACTTGTGTTTTTGTAGTAAAAATGGTAATGTGTCAAAAGAGGGATACAATGTCGAAAACAAGTTTTAAGAAAAGAAAACATACAATTTTGATACAGATTTGCCACCACTTTGACCTTAAAAGCAGTAGAAGTAGCCCGTACCCTGAAAAAGTCCACCCACCCCTCATCTAACACGTGTACGGCACGGCTGCTGATCTATAGGTTGGTGATTTAAAATAAACACTCTTGCCACAAGGTCTAGCTATACTCTGAACATTCAATTGAACCTTGATTTTTTTCCCCTCAAATATTCAATCGAATTCCTATTATTTGAATTCAATACAAATTTAGCTTCTTTTCCGTCTTTTTTAGATAGTTGGGCAGGTAACGCATAAAGGTTCCGCTTAAATGGATAAAATTTTGAAAAAAAAAGAGTTGAATTAGTAAAATTAACCCGATAAATTTTAGAATGACACATGATATATTTTATCCAGTGGCTTAAATCTATTCTGTCTGTTAAATTATTTGATTATTTCTTTTAAAAATTTAAATTATTTATAC
>BMAV01024961.1:37742-48525 GCA_019973955.1 Trichonephila inaurata madagascariensis | reverse complement strand
AGTGGATCACTATACATGTATGCAGTTGAAGTTGCAATCATGAAATTTCCTAAAAAGTTACAAATTGCTGTATTAATTCTTAGCTTAAAGAAGTCATAATCTAGAGAGCAAATGTGTTCTAATCTAACAAAGAGGATCCGGGTCTAGTATTCCTGAACAACGGTTATATTGTAGAATCCAAACGGTTTTTGGACTATGAAGTGTCTATGAAATGTACTAAGAATTAAATATAAAGCTTTTTACTTAATATGTATTACTAACTCTCAACATTAGTGATGTAGCAAAAATAGGCCTAAACTTGTTGGAGTATTAAAAGTTGTAGGAAACTGAATGAAATTTTAACTAAATAGCTGTACAAATTATTGACGGAATCTAAATCCAATTTCTATGTATCTTAATTTCAATTCAGCATCAATTACAATAAGAAGAAATTTGAGCCCTTGTATCTGCACATAGTTATTTTAATGAAATTTCTCCTATAAACTATATCAGAGAAGGATACAAATTTAAAAAAAGAAGCAGTTCATTGTATCACAAATTTGCATAAACCACCTTTGGAAAATAAAAATGAGGTTGTGGCAGCTCAAGTCACAGATTCTTGGTAATCCCTACGAAGGGAATTTTTAGCGAATCTTTCCTATCCGATTGGAAAATTGAAACAGTTAAAAGAGTAGCAATTAATTATTTCGTCTCAGTCTGTGGCAACGATAATTTTTGCCTCGATGTATTTTTATTCAATTGATTGCTGTATGTTATGCAGTCTTCTGATTTTATGTTGTTGATCTTGTAGTTGTTCTGTATGTTACGCGGTTTTGTTTGTTAATTAAATAATGCAAGGAAAATTTGTAATGTTTGCTTGAAATTGAACAGTACGGACTTAGTAATAAGGAAAAACATTACAGAGGTTACTAGAAGGAATGCAATCGATAGAACAAAACGAAACCTTACTAAATGAACGAATAAAAACAAGAACCAATGCCATAAAATTAATACAAATTTTAAGATGAAGATCCATCGTAAATTACCTGACGTGTCTTGCTTTGTGTGATCGAACTCTAAACCTTCCTTTCCAGCTCGAGATCGAATCCATTTGAAATATCGATAAGGATTGTCAGATGTCCATCCACATGCGTTGGTTTCGAAATCACAATCCGCGCAATTCAGTTCATCTTGCCCGTTGTCACAGTCTTTGTGGAAGTTGCAGACTTCAGTCTGGAGAATGTGTTGCCCATTTTTACAGTCAAAAAGTTCGCCTTTGTCTGGTAGTTAAAGAAGTAAGACATTAATATGTGTGAAATCATATCCCATAAATATTTTTCAACATAAGACAAAAAAAAAAATTCTAAGTAAATAATTTTGCTTGTTTTTGAAATAAAATATATCGAATTTTCAAATATCATTACAACTTCTCAGTAAGGAAGTTATATGCATAAAAATAATAAATAAGACTATATTTTTCATACAAGCTTTCATTATTAATTAAGGTGATACTTTGTTCCCCTAATATCAGGATCATATAACTATTATTATTACAGTCACATCTATGATCTGAATTTTTAGTGTAGAAAATCGTAAGTAAAATGTTAATAGCGAAAGTGTATATGATGGAATAAAAATTCCATGAAGAAAGATGAAAAATAATTACTAAAAAAAAAATTCAAATATACAGATATTTTTAGTCTTTTTAAAATTTCCTTTACGGTTATTTAAATTATTTTCAGAATATCTTTTGTAGTTGTATTATTCATATAAAAAATGTTTCTTTAAACACGTTGGTAAATAAACGTATCAAATTACGTATTTTCTGAATGAAACTCGCATTTTAATTTATTATTCACATTAACCTTTCGTTTATTTTTTTCATAGGAAATAAAGTAAATAAAATTCCAAGAGAAGAAAAGTTTTAGCATATGTAATCTACCATGATACACTATAAAAACTAAATACAGCCTGACCTCCATTTTACAAATTTTTCCTGGAACCAAGAACCTGGTATACTGAAATATGTATTAATCTCAAAGGCGTTGCTAGTTCTGAATGGGCCCTGTATCAAAATTCCTTCGGGGGCCCTTTTTTAGATATGAGAACAATGTTAGATGGATTGTAGTTACGCATGTGGGGGACCTGCCCCCTCGGGGCGGGGGGTCCGTATCATTGATACGGCTGATACGGTGGTAGCTACGCCCCTGATTAATCTCTACTTAACAAATTTTCCACATAACGAACTTTTTTTTTCGAGATTTAGATACTTTGTTAAATGGAGGTCCGATTGTATATCTAAATATTTTATGGTAAGCATAAATGCAATACATTTTACAAAATGACATCAAATTAGCTCATGATAGTAAAGTAAGTTAAAAGGGGCTATATACATTAGAGCAGGTTGATTATACAACCTCTGACAATAAAGTTCGGTGAATGAAGTCAGAACTACCAGTCTGGCAACACTGGTGAAACAAACCGCTGCACATGCTTAGCGGCAGGTGTTGACCATCTGCCCCTACAGTTGAGCGTCGTTTGTGTTCCATGTAAAACTTGTTTTACTTTTGTTACTGTTACTTTTACTGTTTTGTTACTTTTGTTTGTTGTTTGTTTTACTTGTTACTTTTTGTCCAGTGCTTTGGATCTTAACTGAGAAGAGGAAAATGAAGGAACAAAAGATCAATTTTAAGTTTTGTTTAAAGCTTGGAAAGACCCCGAAAGAAACTTATGCAGTTTCCATGAAGTGTGTGTACGAGTGGTTCACCCGTTTTCGAGAAGGCCGGGAAAGTGTTTCTGAGAAAACCCGCAGCGGAAGACCGGTAACCTCCATCAGTGACGAAAATATGAAGCAAGAGAGGAAATTAATCACGAAAGATTGCCAATTAACTGTGCTCATGATAGCTAATGAACTGCAGATTAACCATGAATTCGTTCGACAAATCATTACCCAATATTTAGGGATGAGAAAAACTTGGGGGGGGGTACGTAGGGTACGACCCTAATACGCACAGCAAGGTTCATGGTATTTTGTTCTCGACAATGCTCACCCTCACACAGCCAATATCGTCAAACAGTTCCTTACAAAAAAAAAGGCGGAGGGGAGGTGCAAATTGAACATCCACCATACTCTCCAGATCTCAATCCTCCAGACATCTTCTTATTCCTACGACACAAGCTCGCTTTGAAAGTAAAGATGTTTGGCGATATCCTTGGCATCCAACGAAACGTGACGAGGCTTTTGAGCTTCATCCCAAAAGAAGACTTCTTGCAAATTTTCCAGGACATCAGATCTCACCGGTGCATATATATGGGGCGTGACTATTTCGAAGGACGGTAACTTTCGTAAATATTTCATCTACGTTAATGTTACAGGATTATTCCCCGAACTTTATTGTCAGAGGTTGTGTTTGAAAAGTGTGCATTCAACTTTTACATGGTACAAGTTATTCATTATAGCTTTTTATGAAATAAGACGGTTCAGTGGTTGTCAACAATTGTTCAAATTAAATAAAATTCATTGTCTCATCTGACAAAGAAGAAAACACCATTCTTCCACTCCATTACTACACATTTAACTTATGCAATATTTCGATAAATTTGTAATAAATAATGAGATGTATTCTAATTCTTCTCCTTAAAACTATATATTTTTCCCCTAAAATAATCATATCTTACCTTCACAAACTCCATCACTTATCGATATATCATCAATAGCTATGTATCCTAGAGTGTGGTTTCCGGTTATTCCAGTTAAGAAAATCTATCAACAAAATAATATAAACCAAATAAAATGTACAACATATATGCAAGTGGGATGGTATTAACAACAAATATAAACAGATGTATTTTTATAAAACTTATTCCATATTAATTCTTGAAAAGTAAATATATAACATAATAATATATGTATTAGTGATATAGATATGATTTCAGATTTTTAGAATACACATACATCATAGAGTTTTAATAACTTAATTAATTAAATTTATAGCAAAGTAGACAGACAGATTCTGCCAAAGAAAAATGAAACAAAATGTTATTTGTTATTTGAATATTAAAATAAACTTTTTTGTTAAATAAAATCTATTAAATTAATCAACTTTTTAACTAAAAAAATCTTTTACAAATTATTTTAATTTATTTTATGCATCGACTTTCAAATAATATATTATATGTTCAGTTATAATACCATTACTAAACACCATTTCAAAAAAAGATGCATTCCTACGAGAAACATGGAAATAATAAACATCATTTGAAATCCAGGAACAAAATCAAATCAATTCTAGCAAACAAATATTGTTAAGTCATAATTAAAGAAGAAAATGCGAATAAGTAAATAAATAAATAAAAAAATTTCAAAAAATTGAAAATTAAATAGAAATTGAGCGAAAGAAAGCGTCCTTTTTCAAACCTAACAGAGAACTTTATAATAATTTATCACATTAGTAACATTAATTTATCGCATGACTGATAGGTCTACACATTTTGATAATTTAAGATGATCTGTCCGGTTAATTTTGATAAATAATCACGCTGTTTGTTCTGAAAAAAAAAATGCAGTACATAATAAACGTTTTAACTCAACTTAAAATTATTGTAATGCCCTTTGTTAACTATGTAGCATGTCTTTATTTTAATTTGTTGAATATAAATAGAAACTCAAACTGTGTCTGTTTACACGTTGCTTTTTATTCTAAAATGATTGCATACTATTTTAAAATAAATAATCTTAGTTTTTTTGGATAAAACTATATTTTTTAATGTTATTTATTTATTTATTGATTTATTTATTTTTTACTTTTTATCAGTGCATTCTGATAATGCTATTAATTTTTATTTTGAATCTTTGCCGTTATATTCCACACATTTTTCGTTTGAATGAATTAAAAACCATAGATGGAGGTATAAACTACTTGCATTAATATGCCATAAAATCAAATAATGACTGAACATCATTATTGTTATTAGTGTAAATTTTGAAAAGTGCCGATTGATTTTTATTAATTTTTCTTACGAAGTTATAGTGGAAGTGCTAAAGAACCATTTTGTTAAAGAAGTTTAAAAAAGGCAACAAATCAGCACAGAAAATATGAGGAACACATTTGGGACGTTAAGTGTAAACCAGTGTCAACGGAGGATCCAAAAATTCTGAGCTGGAAAAAACAGCCCAGAAGGCGATTGTCTTTCTGGAAGGTCTGTAAAGCTTGATAAGGATACTGGAGAATCGAGATAACATCCTAATTGTAGAGGAATCAGCCGAAAATCTTACATTTTATCATTTGTGCGAGTGCCCCTCATGTTGCCGCGAGACGGTTTTTGATCCGTTCTCGTCTTCTATTCCTCATCCCACTCAAACGAAGAAAAAATGCTCACCGAGCATTGGAGCTTCAAATATCGATTCAAATATCGATTTACCCTTGTGCGAGTTCTTGAAAAAATTAACAAATTGGATCAACATTAACGGAAACTTCATTATGTAATAGACAACCCCTTATATATAATAAATAATAATCCTACACATAGATGAAGTTTCTAGTTCATATGAAAAAAAGTTTAAAAAAAAAAGATATTTATGGAATAATATCAAACTTTAAGTCCGATAAATGCATATACACATGTTTATGTAAATTATACACAGAGTGCTTCATATAAGATGGGCAAAACTTAAGAAATTGCAATGTACATCCTTACAAACAAACTTTCATTAAAGACTGCATAGTCAGAATTAAAACTCAAAAATACAGACGCATTTGGAAGCTTGGCCCATTTAAACGTTATAGCTCCTTTCCTGTTACAAGTTATCGGGAGAATGACATCAATATGCAGGGACACCATCTCCCGCAAGGGCATAAATAAAAGCGCTCGCTCGACTGGCTTGAACAGAAATTTCTTTTCGTCACAGTCGTTTAACACTTGCAAAGCGTGGATCTTGACCCCGAATGCGGGCATTTTTAAAACACCCTTCCTCCAAAGCAGCAACCAAAGTAACCATGGACGATTTGTCAAAGCTAAATGCCGAAATAGCATGTTAATGCGACATGGGATGGATTTAGGGAAAACATGCAGGCCTTGACGGGGAGAAATACCTTACCTTTCTGTAACAGGTGTAGGGATTGCAATACCGGGATACCGAATATCAGTATTTTGAGCCATTTGTATAATTTTGTAATACCGGTATTCACAAAAAAAGTTTAAATACTTTAAACTTTTTTTTATACTTTTTTTTTTTCGGTATTTACTAGAATTTTTTAAAATTGTCTCCACTATATGTTCAGGGATCACCAACACTGCAAAATAGTATATGTTATTGTTTTTAGGTCTCCCTAACGGGTGAAGTTAACTAGACTGTGAATATAAAGTTGTATCGTACAATCAGGAGAAGTGATAAAATATGTGAATCATCCAAGAAGGCAGGACAAAACCATCCTATTACAGCTCAGAGCGATACTGCACACGCACAGGATTCGCAGTCTGATCTTTGTATACGTTAAAACAAGGTTGTAGTTGTGAAGAAAGTGCGTAACATTTTTATATATTTAAAATTGGTGAATTTATTTTTCACACATTGTATTTACATATCATGCTTAAGGATTCAAAATATTTTTTTCAGATTTATTATATATATACTCATAAATAATAATCTTCGGTTATTAACGGTATTATATATTATTTGGTTAAAGAATAACTTTAAAAATCATAAAAAATCATTTGATAATAATTTGATTTGGTTTCATTATTTATATGAGATGAAAACCACAGACCACAGACTGAATAGTGAGACTTACTCTTCTTTGTGATTTAAATAAATAAGATGTTCCTTTACTTTTGTGTGATTATTTATACACTGTTATAATTTACACACTGTTATAAGTTACACATTATTTTTTTGTGTTTTTTTTTTTCCTAAAATTTCTACTCAAGGTATTAAAATCGGTATCCCGCTTTTAAGACCTAAAAAATACCGAAAACCGGTATTGAGCTTTTAGTTCGATATTGCAATCCCTAAACAGGTGCTATTAAATATGTTGAATGGCTTTTGTCCACACTTTTTTCAAGTAATGGGGTTCCATCAAGATGGAGCATCAATTTTCATGAATGTGACTCTCATTGAATCTACAGAAGGACTCGTCGACAGATTTCCGGCCTCTGCAGATATTTCTGGTGTTTTTCACAAATTTCACTAATACTTTTTTCGAAGTTGTACCGTGTTCATAACCACCGCGAGTTATTGTTTTGAATAATTGTAATCACATGTCATTAAACTGGCTTTTATTACTTACTCGATCCTTGTGGGTTTTTGCCTCGTATAACAACATCCCTTTAAACGCATTCTAGCACATTTGCATTTTAATTCCGACTATACATTCTTCGATGAAAGTTGTTTGTTTTACTGTGTACTCTCACCTCTTAAAATTTTGTTCAGCTTTTATGAAACACCCTGTTTAACTACATGATTTATATTACTATTGAACTTTTTTTATCTAAAAAATACTTCAAACTGTAGTAAGATTTTCTAAAGATAAAAACACCGGTAAAAAACTAAGTTCTAACAAGGAAACAGGGGTGCCAGCCCAGGTGTCGTCCTCGTCACTTGTCCATAGTTAAAAATTACGGGGTTCGTCACCAAAAGCCCTCGTGTAGCTGAACAGTGCGACGTTAATATTCACTCACTCACTGCTCGTTAACTTATACGTATATACAGTATACTTTACATTGATCTGATCATTTCGTTGAACAGGAAAGATTTTTGTCTCGTTGTAGCTAATTAGAGAATGCCTACTGTACTTTAATCTGAATCCTCTCCTACTGTTTCACCTCTCTCATTGTTCAAAACTCTTGATTTACTCATCAATGAATAGAATTCAGTACTCTTTTTTTTCTTAAAAAAATGATAAAATAAAAATGAAATGCATTTTAAGACACCCACCCAAAAGTCAATAAAAGGTGAATCGAAATTCATAGGAGGTATCACAGTCACTAAAGTTTCAGTCCAAACTTCGTTTGTAACTTCTCTGATTAATTTAACTTGATCAGCCGTTTTGAAGTCACCACTGCTATACACAAGAAGACTTGCGCCGTTTTTGTAGTTGGGAGCAGCATACCACATTTTGAGACAAACTCCCGATGAAGTTCGTAGTCTTTCTGATACGTAGACAGCTTTCTGACCTTGAGTGTTGTAAATTGTGTTCAAGAGTAAGTAAAATCCTTCAGGGAGAAAAAAAAAGAAGCGTTAAATGTATTTCTTGAAAATAATTAATACAAAATACTCAAATTCTTGAAAATATTTACATCAATGTATTTAGTTACATGATAAGCATACCTTGAGGTGATCCAAGAGTATGATCATTCGATGGTCCAAAATAGTCCTCCCCTCCGTGTCTGACCCAATCCAAATCATCTTTAAGCAGATCTTTTTCAACATCAGCACTTTGCACACCTAAAAATTTCATTTATTAATTGTTATTCACACAATTCCTACTATTAGCTCACAATCTCTATATATTTATTTATTTATATATTTATTTATTTATCTTGGTGGAATTTTCAATCGTTAATAAAATACATTTTAAAGCGCACAATTGAGCTGAAATTTTATATACAGGATTATTTTGGATAACAATACAATAATATAATAATAATTAATAAAAATTAATTGATTAAAACTAATTATTGAAAGAATTACAAATACAACCACGTTGGCATCATTTTTGGTGACTTGTGTCAAAACTTGAAAAGGATTTTTTCTCACGTGTTAAAGTATTCACTTGAACTGAAATTTATATACACGATTGTTTTGGATGACAATACGATACTTTAATAATAATTAATAAAAATGAATTACCACTTAATGTTGTGATTCTGGCCTATGTATATACATATTTATATTAATTGTAACTATTTAATAAAAAGTAGCTAAAATAAAATTTTTCTTTGTTGATCTAAGTAGGAATTGACTTAAAATTTTTTTTATATTAATTGTTTTAATTCTCTAGTTAATTTATGGACGAAAATCTTAAATTCGCTTATTTTACATTAGAAACGACAGCAGGGTCAGAAAAGGAAATACCTCAGCGATCGATAATCTTAATAAAAAATAATATTAGGAGCTCTAAGTATATTAATCTAATTTTTTTTTTTAATTTTCAAGAATTATTTACAACGATTACTGTAACTAACTTTGACTTAATTGTAAACTTTGATTCATCATTATTAAAAGTTACGATGACACACTTTTCATCAGATATTTTAGCTTTATTAAAAGGCTTGAGAAATTAGAGAAAATAAGTTGAATTCAATCACAGGATTGAATTTGAAACACACAGAGATTATAAAACCTTTTTATTGTTATGTATATAGAGTTTCTTCTTACCTATTAACATTTTGCTCTTCGAAACGAATTGGGGCCTAACATTTTCCCATAAACAATCTTCACTTTCAAAATCACAGAATCCTAAATAGAGAAAGAAAAAAAAAATTTTTTTTTTTCATGTTATTGCGTTTCTTACAAGCTATTGAATTGAACAGCATTTTTGTTTCACGTATCCATAGTAATATAAGATTTATAAACAAGTAAATATATTTCGAATAAATATGCATACAATATTAATAAATACTTTGTTATTTATATCAAAGTATAAATATTAAATTTCTGCGGAACATTTTAACCTTTTAGGTAAAAAAACCCGCAATAATTATGAAATTTATTCAGTAGAGTAAATGTTTTCAAATTTTGTAAGCATTAACTTCTCAAACATACTATAAGAACTTGATTAAAGTAAGACTAACAAAAAAACAACTACATTTTAAAATTAAGTTTCTGTGAATTATGGCTTAGTGAATTTTGAACAATGGAAATTTTATAATTTTTTAATATAATTATAATTTAGATAAAAAAAAAATCACAAAACTTATTACAAATTTATTTTATAACCCCAAGTATTTTTCCTTCAAAAAATATTTTTACTAATTGACTATCTTCTATTAACCCATTCAAATATTTTACATGAATTTTCATATTTTTAAAGGAAATTCTCAATGTTTACTTCTTTTTTCATTCTTCTAAAATGTTCGAAAGAGTAAAAAGATATATACTGTAAAGATTGTGAAGAACTTCAATATTATTTTGTTAAACATTTATATAAAAAAGATTTTATCAGTTTTACATACTTAAATATTTTTCATTGCTGGACCTAAATAATATTTCTCTCTAGCTTATAATACTGCCTTAAATATTCAGTTGTTTTTGCCAATAATTATGAAACAATACATTCACTAGTAAAAATAGGAGCACGTATTTATACAATTGTATTTAGTAAAATGTTGTTAAGCCTTTTATAATTTCAGATGACATAATTGTAACATTCCTACGTTTTATCCTAATTAAAGACTAATGTTCACTTGGAAAATAAATCGTAAAGCTCTATTAGCTTCTAAAAAGGGCTGAGAACAGGAAAGTTAATGAAATCGAAATTCGGAATTGAATACACGAAACAAATCAGATCAAAATTAGTTTCTTCCGTCTTTTAAAAATATTTTTTTCTTTGTAATTAATCTGAAGTTCTGTGCGATTGTACCATAGAACTTTATTTGGCCTGTAAATGTAACTAATGCGATACTAACCAGGTTCAGGACAAGCTCCGTCCGTAATTAAAATGTCATCAATTGCCACTTGACCATAACCACGACTGCCAACATTTACTTCAAACACCACCTGATAAAAAATGTGTGCATTTTATTTTAAGAATTCTTAAATACAAAATATTTATGAAGAAAATATGTGACTATATAGGATACTTAT
>BMAV01024961.1:0-36367 GCA_019973955.1 Trichonephila inaurata madagascariensis | reverse complement strand
TTTATACATGTATTCTAATCTAAATGACACTAAATATCATGAAAATTATCCATTTATGCGCTGTTTAAAATCACGGTTCCGAACGTAGTCGGATACCTTAAAGTTTTTTAATTGTCTAAATTATTTAAATCTTTCCAGCACTATCACAGTAACAATTTCTTATTGAGTTCTCCACCTACACACACATCTACACTTTCTGATTTTAAATTCTAACAATATATTCTTACTCTTTGTTTAAAAATATCTAATACTAAGATAAATAAAATGCCTTGTGCTGAAAATAAGTCTATAAGTAACGAAATGCTTCAAAATATGTTTCCGCTTTCAATATAAATTCGCATCACAACATAAATGAATCTCATGGATTTCGATAAAGTTTGTGAAAAAAATATCTGTATGTATTATACTATATAATTTCCTTTTAAAATGTTAATGGTAGATCTATACTTAAATTGTCCTGCTATAATTAGATTACAGACTATTAACGAAAATCTAGAGCCTAAAAGAAAGAAGGCCCCTGGTGGTTTGGATACTCAGTAAATAAAGCTTATCTCACCTGCCATGAAGCTGATTTGGACACAATTGGGAATCGAGCCCCATGCCACAAAAGACCTTGGCTGACTTTGACCGTCCACTGAGGATCCGAAAGTCCGTTGTCTGTCGCTAGATATGTATTCAGCACCAACTGACTGACGTTGTAGATGTGGTAGTAGAAAGTGATGCAACTACCTGCAGGACTTGGGGGTCGTTTTGGACTGTAGATTCGAGAACTTTGAGAGGATCCTACGGCTGTTTCATTAAATCCGATGTACAAATAGCTTCCTGAAATATTAAAAAAATATGCCATTTCTGAAATTCTAGGATAGATTGAAACATTAATAAACCCCAAAATCTTGGCGTACTAAAGAGAAAAAGAACTGAAAAGATTGTGTTCAAGTTATTTATATAGTGTTAAGAATAATAATTGAGAAAGAAAAAGTTCAATTTTTCTTAAGAAATTACAACCGCCTCGAATGGCAATGATTTTACACTAAGGGATTTGAAACCTCAATTTATAAGGAATTCTATAAATGATAAAACAATACCTTCTTTCCCGAATATAAGCCGATAAGTGTATAAGACAAGAGGTCACTTTTCTTCAAAAATTTACCCAAAATTCAAAACATGTATATTAGCCGAATTGAAAAAATACTTCCTGTAATTTTCAAACATGTTGCCATGAGTATGAAAATATTGCCAAGCGGGTAAAATGGGTAGAATATTTAACAACCGAAGTGTTGTAAAATAAAACGCCAAGGATAATAGTTTTATTTCTGGTAACCCTATCTGAAACCAATACATTTTTTTTCATTAATTTGTCATCTTGTACAGGATCTGTTCTAGTAGTAATTCAGTGCTATTTTTTTTGTTTATTTGGAGAATTAGCGGGGAGAAGTTTATATATGACACGTGATCGTCAGCCATTTTTCATGCATCGGAGGAAAATTTGCTAGAATAAAGATCACATGCATTTAAACATCTCAATGAATAAATGTGAGTCTTACGAATTATTCGGAAACTTGGATTTAGGCTCTGACTTCAAAGCATTTCTGTGATTTTTTTCTTCTCTCAGAATATAAGTTCTATTCAAAACGCCTCTAAATTTAAGAGCTTAAAATCGTTTGTTGTTACTTTTGCCATCTGATTGACAGTAACATCAAATGTAGGCTCGCGAAATTCATCGCGGCAAAGGGCCTGTCGTTATCCGTAGCTTTGAGCACCATGCAGGTGACAATGCGATTTTACTCGAATCTCCTCCGATTTTGAGGGAGGACACTCTCTGGGGGTTTTCAGAGCCCTCCTACCGCTTTTACCCTTCCATCAACCTCACGAGAGGACTTGCAGCTCGACGGCTATTTAGAGTACCTCCATGCCATGAAGACACTATACATTTACAAACATCTATGCCTTCTCCGGCCTTCGAAACCATGGCCAATGTCACTTGACATGTGTCTTTAATCTATATAGTTGCCCGACAACAATATAAAAAGAGTAATTTGCTTATACCAATACCATAATTTCAAAAAAAAAAAATTCCGACACAGACATACATTTCCCTCTGTAAGTCTACGTACAGGCAATCATCTTACCTGTTTATGCTGAAATTATCATTAAAATCTCACTTCAGGAAATCAATATACCTCTCACACACACGGGGAATTTTCAAAATTTCCTTATTTGAACAACAAAATCAATCTTAACATGAAAAAATAATAATGATCAACAAATAATTACCAATCACCCCTGTCAAAAGTCTGCGTACCTTTACAAAATAGAGCTTTTAAAGACCTTTTATTGTGAGATAATCGCACCGTGTTTTTAAGTAATTATAAGCTTCTATAACGATTGATTAAAGATTTGAGATTTGAATCTTTGATTGATTCCACATGGTAGGTAACAGAAAAGAGATCTACATAATACTGAAAAAGAGAGATCAACATGGATCTTTAGAAAATGAAGAAATACTTTAAAGCAATTGCTGAAACTATTCATAAGAGACACATTCATAGATTTAAGAAGTGTTCATAAACTTCAAATCAACTGAAATTTTAACGTCCAAGCCAAGATCTAGCCGCCCCTTTGCTGGATCTTGGCTTGACCTCGGGAATCTTGTTTTGTAACACGTTCGGTAAGAATAAATCCAAGACTATAAACTTTGCTAATAGCTAAAAGTGTTGCTGGAATATTTCAAAAAATTTATTTTATCCACAATTCGTTAAGAACTATAAAAGATGACTATCATGAGCGAGTTCTATTGTGTGTGTGTGTGTATTCATCTCTCGAGTGAACAGAGCTAAGATATTTACCAAAAAACACCTAAATAGGACCCATAATTTTTAGAAAAGTTTAGTATATTTAGTTGAAAGTGGTCTTTTTTTATTTTCGGCGTCAAAAAGGACAAAAATATGTCAGCAAAATAATCCTATACAGATTTTACTACGTTCGGAACCGTGATTTTAAAAAAGCGCATAAATGGATAACTTTCATGATATTTAGCGTCACTTAGATTAAAATACATGTATAAAATTGTGTTAAGGACATTTTGACAAAAAAAATTTATTTAAATACAATATTTCGGCAAAAAATAAACTTAGAATGACCTTTTTTCAAAATGTTCTCCTTTTGTGAAAAATGATTCTATTATAATAATATTTTCCCTGTATATAGCTCAGACTTCTGTTCAGAGGCTCAACTATGATTTTTGAAAAATTCACATTATTTTCATTGTTACATTTAATTGAAATAATTATTGGTGTTTTTTTCTTAAAATTTCTCCCCTCTGTTGTCGTAAAACATGGATACACCCACTTCTAAGTTATATATTTGAAAAATACTAGTCGAGACTCTGTACAGAGTTCTGAGCTATAGACAGGCAAAATATTATTATAATAGAAGAAATTTTCGCAAAAAGAGAATATTTTGAACATTGGTCATTTTATGTTCATTTTTTGTCAAAATATTGTGCTTAAATAATTTTTTATTGTCATACTATTTTTAAAACAATTTTATGTACAATTTCTAATCTAAGTGACACTAAATATCATAAATATTATCCATTTACACGCTTTTGCAAAATCACGGTTCCGAACGTAGTCGGATACCTTAAGAAAGAGAATTTTTTTTTCGACTATCAAGCATGAAGGAAGAGGCATGTGGTTTGAGGGGTAAGCTATCCCAGACTTAAGCACAATACATCATTTATGGGATTTACTCGAGTGGATAATCACAGAGAACGTAATGACATCCAAAGAAATGCTTAAATCCGTCATCGTAGAAGAATGGAACAAAATAACCACAGACTAACTAAGCTAATTGAATCTCTGCCAAAAAAAGTTGAGAGAGATTATAAAAAGAATGGAATAGCTAACAAAATATGAACTTTTAGTTACAATCCATTATCGTAAAGTTTTTTTCCAGAGTACGCAGGTTTTTGATACACACGCTTTGTGTCGTTTTCAAGTTATGAATATTTGTATTATTTTATTTAATGATTAGGTGATTGTTACTCATACTATATGTGAATTTGCGATAGAGGAATCAATAAAAGTTGTATTTATTCAGAAAGACGCCACCCAATTAGGGATCTTTGTATGAATATTGAAGATGATCGTTTGCAAGTAGACTTTCTGCCACAAGTGTATATATTTTCAGATACGCATCTAAGAGATATCGGTGCTAAATAAGTTGGGCGAACAAGGATGTTTCTATCTTAAAAATTATAAAGAAGCTTTTCTAACTTTTCAAAGAAAATTGATATTACCTTCAATGGAATAAGTTGTGTGATCAGGCATGCGGTAAAGAGTGTCGTTGTCTTCTCCTGACTTAATGTCCCAGTTGACTGCGTTTCTCGAGTCTTGCGTGAAACCACACATATCGTCGTCGTCATCAAAAGTACACATCTCTGTTCGACAAAAGAAAACATTTTGTTAAACTCAACACAAATAGTTAATTCTCACAAAGTGTTTTAACCATAAAAAACATAATGTTCGATCAAAAATTTTAAAGCATTTGTAAATTCTTATCAAAGAAGTACTATACAATACAAAAAATTTAAAGCATGAACATTTCTAGAAAATGTTTCTCGATAAGGGTTTGCAAACCGGTTAACTGATTTTTTTATTAAAGTTTAACCATCCATAAAAATAGGATTTCCCCCCAAAACGAAAATTAACTCATTTTTTCAAGGGATAAATAATATATTTTTCTACTGTAATTCATGAAGTAATTACATTGTAATTTATTTAAATTCTGGTGAAAAGAAAAAAAACCGTGTTATGTAAATGAACAAACAATGCCTGAAAAGTAAATAAGAAATATTATGGCAAAGTAAGAGCAGTTTGAGTATCAATAAGTTTAAAAAATAAATAAATACTGTAACTGCTCTTGCTATAATAACTGTAACTGACTGCCCCAACCAGCAGAAGCGCTCTCTAGCGACTACTCATTTTCAGTAGAGCTCAGGTGATGAAACAACGTGGTCACTATGAAAAACGGCACATGTTCTTTGCTCATTATTTTTGTTAAAGGTATGTGTTATCTTTATCTAACGTAACATAAATAAATTGTTACACTAAAGGAGACTACACTGAATTCAGCCTTGAGTTATCACTTTTAGTTTAATCTTTAACATCTTTTTACGCCGTAGTACAGACTTTATGTGTGTATGAGTTGAAACAACTTCAAAAATATAACATTTTCTTAAATATTTCTCGTATATTAAGCATTAAACGCACTTTCATCGATTCAACCCACATTAACTGATAGCAAGAGAGTTTTTTCGATCGGTGGTAGTTTCCATACCAAATTACGTTCGTTCATGAAACATGACCCATGATGAAATGACATGAAGGACACATGATGGAAAATGTGACATGGATGTATCAGTTTTCCTTAAAAATTATGTTACCGTAAAAAAAATTTATAAATTATATTTCATGTAAATTTTCGATTCTCTCTCTCTTTTCAATAGTGAAATGTTAATAAGAATGGTATGTTATTTTTCTTTTTATTTTACATAACTATTAAATAGAAATAATTCTAATTGCTAAATTTTGTGCTGTATGTTTTTATTTATTTTCCTCCCACCTCCATATATAAGGTAGGTTTTACTGTACATTTAAAGTAATAGTTTACTTATTTTTATAATTTATTAAAAAAACTGACTCAGACAGTTAAACGCTTTTACATAAAGCGAAAAACCGAAAACCGAATTTTGAAATTTTATCGCGTTTCTACAAGTCTCTTATTCTTGATGTTCTGCTTTTTAAAGTTAATAATCTGTTCATCACAATAATCTGGTTCATTTCCCCTATTTTTTTTAAAGTGACAATCTTTATATTATTTTAAATAAATTAATACTAGGAGCCATTTGCATTCGAAGCCATTCTAGTGCAAGTTTAATGCTACACAAAGAACTTTAAAAGTTAATTATTAAATGTATCAAGAAGGAAGAGTTAAGAAGGAAGTGTTTTATAAATCCACGCAACAAAAAAAATTGCAGCTTCAGAATTGTTTTACAATGAATTGAATTTAAAATAGAATTACAATTAATTGGAGAACTACATTCAAAGGCTTACTTTACTTAAGAGTTTCAATTAATTTGTGTGTGATAGAACATTTCCATACTACCATTTTTCATTGATTAAACCTTTTTAAACCAATGTGTTCAGTTACATCTTCATATAAGCATTCAAATGCCTTTAAATCTTTGTTGCACGTACGATGTATTCGCATACATAAAAAATTTATCAGCACTAAACCAAGAAACAGAAAGAAAAATTTAACTTTTAATTCGTTAAAATTAATAATCAGTTCTGGAAACTAATACATACAGATAAATTAAAACGAATATTAAGAAAATCGAAAAAGCACCGAGGAACAGGATAATTGACTTTTAATTTATTAATGATACAAGTTATAGACAGGGCCAGCTCTAGCAGTTTTGCCGCCCCGGACTAAAGTAGAAAATGCCGCCCCTTTCTCCAATGCCCTTTATCTTTCTCTCTCTCTCTCTATATATATATACACTGGTGTGCATAACTTAAGCAACAGGTGGGTTTATTGCCATAACTTCACGAAAAATCATCTGAGAGACATGAAATTCTGAAATGAGGGAGAGAATTATGTACGAAAAGGATGACGAAAGCATCGGCGCTGAAAAAGGAATACAACGCATACGGTATGGAATCAAACAAAAAAAAAGCTTTATTGAACGCATAGTATCGTGACTCATGATTGTCTATTCAACAGGAAGAACAACAAGCAGATTTTCCCTTTAATATGGTATATGCCTCCCTTACTACAATGGTTGCTTTCCGTCTCCGCATACTCAGAACCAGCTGGTAACCATTTCTTAAGGTAGGAGTGCCCTTTCCCTCAATCAACATCTGCTTGAGTTGTTGGTTGTTCTCCAGATGATGTAAGCGTGGGGAATACGTCTCCCCAAAGCATCCCACACATGTTCGATGGATTTAAATCGGGGAGCACGCTGGCCAATCCATTCGAGTGATATCTTCACTTTCCAGCAGCTCCTCAACAGCAAAGGTCGATGGGGCAGTGCATTGTCATCCATAAAGATGAAGTCTGGGCCAATGGCACCTGGAAAAGATGCAGATGGGGAAGAAGTACCTCCCTCACAATAGCGATCCCCGGTTACAGACCCTGTCGAAAATGTGAAGCCCAGTTCCGCCGTTCGCATAATACCAACCCAGACAAGAACCCAGGACCACCGTAACGATGTCTTTCCTGATGTTACTGGATAAAACCGGGTCCCGATTTTCTCCAAATCAAAACGCGTTGAGAATCGCTTCTGGTACTGAACCGACTCTCATCCGTAAAAAGGACACGACTCCATTGATCAGTTGTCCAGTTTTTTTGCTCTCTGGCCCACTGTTCGGTGGCTTCAGTGGCCATCTTTCAACGGGAGGCAGCGTTCAGGACGGCGGGCGAACAGGCCCCCTGTGAAGGCGTCTGGCCCGTAAACCGCTACACTTGTCGACCTGTTGCTGTACAGAGTTTCTGAACAATGGCGCTTTTCTGACTTCTGTCGATCTTTTTCCCGCAGGATGATATATCGGTCATCCCCTGCAAGTTGTCGTCCACGGGGGGCACACCAACCTTTCTAACAGCTGTACCTGTGGTTTGGAACGCTTTCCAAGCGCGCGAAACGACACTTTTGTTGATTCCGAACTCTGCAGCTACACTGGTGACGGGACGCCCCTCATCCAGCTTCCGATCATTCTTCCACGTGTGAAGTCGTCCAGGTGATTTCTTCTAGCCATATTTCACGAACTGACTCACTGGCACTTGCAGAGAATATGATGAATTGCGTCTCCGTCCTTCATTTCATTCTACTGTTGAGCAGGGGCGCCGACATCACGCGTTTTGCGGGACGCTCACATGGCTTCTGACGTTTTGTTCCTGATATTTGCATACGCATGACGTTTCTACTGACTTACGTGTTCCCTCTACTGATCTCCAGACCTCCTTTCTGCAATTTCATGGCTATCTGCTAAATTTTTACATTGTTGCTTAAGTTTTGCACACCAGTGTATATATATATATATATATATATATATATAAAGTCTTAAAAATTGAAATAATTCGAAATTAAGGACATAATTACTTTTTATTATATCAAACGAGTGAAATACAAAAGAAAGAATCGTTCATTTCAGCAGGCGAATTTTTTCGAAAAATAGTCTAATGATGGTGGAAATCAAAACAGTTTGTTTTAACTTATAGTAACTACACTCAAGACTAAAATAAAACATCTCCTGTAGCTCTATCTATCAAAACCTCTTATTGCCCTTGTCCCCTTTTGGATAGCTGACACCGGGCATCGTAAGGGTGAAAGGAAAATGTGTTGTGTAAACATTTCTATAAATTAAATTTCATGCCTTAACGTATACTTCCTCCTTGAACCCTTCAAGTTTCAACATGAAAGAAAACTGTCATTAAATATACAGAGTACAAAATAAAAAAATAAGATGCGTTGAATGCAATACCAAATTCGCACCCAATAATATTTCAGAAAATATATCAAATACTTTGTAACAAAAAAAATATATTTTTAAGTTCGATCCAAATGCCGTCCCGGGCAAGAGTCCGGATTGTCCGGCCCTAGAGCTCCCCCCTGTTATGGATATTTTACATTAAAAAAAGTTAAAACAACAGAAATAAAAAGAGAAGCCGTGACGCCTCAATCAACTAATAAAAGTAAAAAAATTCTATATTGTAATTAAGATTTCAACTTCTCTGAGTGAAATCTGTATAAAGTTATGTAGTATACGCCTCTTACTTGATGGTGGACAAGCTCCGCTTCTAGCTGCTAGATCATCGATTGCCATTACTCCCGCCTTTACCTTGGCAATTATCCTCAACTAAAAAGAAACAAATATTTACAATTTAAGTAACATTTTTTAAAATTTTTATTTATGAACTGCTATTGGTATTTCCATTGAAAAAAGGCGAAGTTTACGTAGGAAAAAATGAACATTTCTACTAGCGTATAGCATATATGTATGTGATGCAATTTATATTATATTGTTACGAATTTTGTGTAAATAGTGTAAATAATTTGTATTTGAGTGTTTAATGCATTTATTTTACTCTATGTTATGTTTATTTCATGTTAAAATTGTACCATTCACAAGCAATGCCGCCCCTTACGTTATAATGGCGATTCAATGAGAACTTGGCGAAATCTTAGTGCTAGAACCAAGTTGGCATCCTTTTTGGCGACCAATTTGGCGATTTTGGCGTCATTGGCGACCATTTTGGCGAGTTCAGAACCCTCTGGAATCTTCTAGAAAGTAGTGGATCTCTCCACTAATGTCACGAGTGGCTATATATTTCTGGAAGTTTCTGTCACACCTATAAATAAGATGCTCGCCGGGACGTCGATGAGTCTGGATTAAACCAGCAAGTAGTGAGGGTTGTTTTGACTAGTGATTAGTTCGGCTGTGCTTGTGAATAATCTTTACTTACGTGTATTTTTAAACACTGTTATTGTGTTTGATTGCTGTTGAAGGTGTGAAGACCTTTGGATGTTTACTCTGTGAATATCGCTGCTGAATCCTGTATTTAAAGGATTGGATTTTTGATAATAAATTCGCATCGCTCTTAAAGAAATGTTTATTTTCTTTGTGATTGTTTTGCATAAAATCCCCGAAACCTCGGATCTACGTAACAATATTTATTTATAATGTTTTTAATAAAAATATGACACAATTAGACTGACATTATTGAATAAAAGCTTAAGAAATTTTAAATTAGATTGCGTTTTGTAGAAATAACAATACATAAAAAATATGAATTGTAAAATTAGTCAACATTTTACCATATAATATTTTTGCAATTTTAATTTATAGTAGTGTTTATTGTTTTATATTATCTTGTTTGTAATATGTCATTGAAATTAAATTTTTACAAAAATTTATTCCATTATTTTAATTACATTTTATACATAAATTTGAATGCTTGTATATTTGCATGGAATTAATGTAAAATACCCACACCGTTGATCGTATCATTCCAAAAATTTTCAGGGCGCTTCGCTAACGTCTCAAATATCTTTTAAAAACATAGTTCTGCCAGAAACACTGTTCAGATTTTCTTAGGGAATTTTTTTCTATAATACTACCTTATATAAGAAATAGTTTGCTTTATTTATGTGCGAAGTCGCAAATGCCATGATGTGTAGCTGGTATTGGAAAAAAAACCGTTTCTTCTCATGTTTCGAAAATGATTAATGCATTTGGCATCATCTTTTGTTTTAGCAGAGTAAGGGGTTAAGAATGTTGCAGATAAAGAAAATTCCCATTTATGAACTATTACACCAGCAAATTTAAAGTTTAGCAAGCATGTTTCTTTTACTGAATAGAATTCCGCTAAATTTAAAACACATTGTGCTGAAATCCACTCCTAGGATGGGATTACATGGGCATGAAAGATAAATATTTCATATTTTAGAATACAATTTAAATCAAGAGATGAGGGCTATAAAAATGTTTTTGAATATATATCAAAAATTTAGAGCCAAGTGTAACGGATCTATCCACGAACCTTCAACTAATCACCTAGGGGTAAATTTATTTCTTTTTAACTGTTAGTTCTATTGAAAACTTTCTCTCGAAGAAAAGACTTGAATTATGCAAATGAGTTGTTATATTTAAGCATGGACATTTAGGTACGTGAAGTTAGTCGAGAGTTAGCCGACGAGTAGTTTCTGGAAGGTCAATTATTGCTAATTGGGACTAAGTTATAAGATTGAGTTTAATGATAACGACCGGAGATCGTACAGAAAATAAAAGAGTTACGGGAATTACCAAAAAAGCCCAAAGCGGCCCAAAGTTTTAAAAAGTGTTTAAACATAGATTAAGATTTTTTTTGCCGTGTGATTGCTTTTTTATAATTAAGTAGATTTGGGCTTTTCCCTACCCTGAGTTTTTTTGATTTTAGTGAAATAAAAAATTTGGGTTTTTAAACTGATTATGGCAAATTTTTTTACTGAACCCCCAAACCCCAAAACACAATTTTCGATGAGTTTTTACCTAAGATTTAAAGCTAACAAAACTGAACTCACATGCTAACTTAAAAAACCCAGCAAACGGGGTTAAAACGTTAGTTAATCAAAAGTTTTGCACAAATTAAAATTAAACAAGCTCAAAAGTAATATTTTTGTTGTGATCCGTTTTTTAAAGTGTTTTTAAAACCCTTAAATACCCTTTTTAAATTTGGGGTTTTTCGGATATTATTTATGTAGCCTTTAAGATTAAAAAATGTATATAAAATTATTTTAAGAATAGTATTTACAATAAAATTTTTTTAAGGGTTAAATACTTTGACAAAAATGAACATAAATTATCTTTTTTGTTTTTTTGTAAAAATGCTTCTTTTTATAAAATATTTTGCCTGTCTATACTAAAAACCTCTGTACAGAGGCTCAACTAAATTTTTTGAAATATAAAACTTAAATTGGGTTTATCCATGTTTTACGACAAAAAGGGGAAATTTTTTAAAAAAAAAACCCATAATTATTTCAATTGGTTTTAAACCCGAAAAAAAAAGAATTTTTTTTAAAAAATCAAATTGACCCCGTAGGGCCCAAAACCTATAAGGAAAAAATTTTTATTATTTTATAGAAGCTTTTTTTCACAAAAGGAGAAACATTTTTGAAAAAGGTTATTTAATTTAAATTTTGCCGAAATATTGTATTTAAAAAATTTTTTTGGCAAAATTCCTTAAAAAACAATTTTATACATGTATTCTAATTAAGTGACACTAAATATCATAAAAATTATCCATTTATACCTTTGAAAATCAGGGTTTCCCGGAACGAAAAGGCCCGGATCCCCAAGTTATTTTTGATGCCTCTCTCTCCCATTTAAAAATTTTTTTGAATATAAAAAAGTAAACACTTTTAAAAAAAAATCCCCATCCCTTTTTGGAGGTTTTTATTGCTTTTTTTATATGAACGTATGCGTGTTTCCAACGATAACCAAAGTTGCCTTGCTTTGTCCAGAAATTTACAAATTCATATCGCCATCTGGGCCTGTGTTCTGCATTGACTTTCAGACTATGAAGTAACAATATTTATTTTAGGATACATCAGCAATTTTTAAGGTATTTAAAGGGGAAAAAAAATTTGATATATTTTTTGTGGATGTGAAAATTTAATGGAAAAAAAGAAGTCGAAATACTCTTTGTCTCTCTTTCTTTAATCAGCTTACCTCAACGAAATAAAAATATTTTTTTCCTGAATTTATAATAATCTATTGGCTTAGAACCATTTTTAACTTGCAGTTTTCTGCAGAGTAATAATTTTTGTATCAAAACTGAAGGAAAAAATAAATACAGCACCAGAATAAAAATTAAATCAGTTCCAGGAATGCTACGTGAAATTACTTTTTTTCCCGAAATGATGGTAATTAAAATTTAAAAATATTTTCAAATTTTTCGTCTTAAAAAATTTACTAGTATAAGTGTTTTTTTTGTTAAATGTGCTTTGACCTTTTTCAGTCTTCAGTTTTACTAATTTCTACAATAATTATCCATTTCTGCCACGCATGCTATTGTAAAAAAATAATAGAGCAATTATTGCTGAAACTTTTAATTTTATTTTTTCATTTAGTTTTTTTTTTAAATTCAGTTTTTTAATCTAATAAAAAAAACTAGTTAAAAATATGATAATGCAACTACAATTAATTTATTATCTTTGTAATTTTGACTACTTTTGGGGATTAAATTTCAAGGTTGGCGCTTTCTCGAAATTCGAGGAAAGGGGTTTTCTAATTTTAAAAATTAGACTGTGAAGGTAGGGGGGAAAAAAAAGAAAAATTCTGTCTTTTATTTATTTACCCCACTGCGTTTGCTTTTATTGTAAGCAAGAGAGTTTAAAAAATATCGCAGTCTTGCATTTACGAGAGAAAATCGGAAAATAAGTCTCCTCTGTCGACTGTAGTCAGAGTTGTGTGTGAAAGTCGAAACGTAGAATGAGACATTAAAGATAAAGCATAAGTTTATTTTTCTGCATAAGTAGTAAGTACATTAATACATTTGTCATACCGCTAGATAAGCTTCAAAAAGCCCTCCAGAAAAACCAAGGGCTTTGCACAAAGAAGTGTTTAATGGCTTGTTTTTTCCCCGGGTTTTCTTCAACAGGAAAAAGGAAATCACCGGGCAGATCGGATTATAACGGGGTATGTGATCCCAATCACGAGCTGCAATATGGTTTTAAGTTGCCATCGCCGAGTCATCCAATAACAGAACGGCAGATCAGAGAAGCCCGAGCCGCTTTTTCCGAATTACCTCTTTCAATTTCGGCAGGGTGTCACAGTACCGCGGAACCCGGGAAAGACGGTTTGGTGCGGGGTGTTCCCCTTTTTGGGGTCGTCTTTCGCCCATAGCCATTCCGCCCTTCCCTTTAAAAACCCCGGTTTTTTCCCGGGGGCTTTTTTGCGGTTTTTTAAACGGTATGACAAATGTTTTAATTCTTGATCTATTTTGAAAAAAAAAATTTGGGCTTATCTTTTTAAAAATTTTCTCATTGTATGTTTTGGGCTTTCATACACAACCCCTGACCACAGTTTTTCGGGGAAAATTTTTTCCATTTGCCCCCCGTATTATCGATAACACACCCATTCAAATCTTTTTTGAAAAAATTTTTTGTAAATATTTTTGAAATTCTTTTTTTAAAACACTATTATATCAATTTGTAATTATTTTAAGAGCATTTAAAATATAATTTCGGGATCTTGTTTTTAATATCCCTTTTAAGATATTGCATGTTACGCCAAAAATGATAACTTTTATTGAAAAGACATTAAAACTCAGCAGTTATTTTAAACTTTCCATTCCTTAAAGAAAAACGATCCATTTATTAAAAGGCAAAAGTTTCGAAATATTGAAGAAAAGGGGGGAACACTTACCTGTTTTCACCATCAACGTTCATGAAATACCAGAAACTGAAACAGAAGTTCCCTTTCCATTCGCTCGGCGTATCAGGTTGTAATACCTTCCTTCGGCGAATTGTTATCGCCTTGAACGTATGCGTATCGCCCTGCAAGACATGTGCGAGTGTTATTCATGTAGTGAATCATCATGTGGATCGAAAATTTAGTTTAAACTTTAAAAAAAAGTTCCAAAAACTCTCGGCTTATTTATAGAAATACACGGTATCCGTTTTTTTACTCAAAATAATGTTAGCGTAGAAAAATAAAGATGTCTCCAAGTAACTTCTTCGTTGTTTCTTGATTTGAATGCAAAAGTAATAAGAAAATTGATGAACTTAAAGAAACAATAAAAAAAAGGTACACATTCAAACAGTATGGCATCGTGTTACATACTTTAAAAAGATATTAGATGAAAAGTATGCTACATGTATGATGGAGTAGTGGAATATGTAAAAGGATCGCGGAATATGCTAAAAATGTAACACACTCTCATGGAACGTATTCTAAAGTGATAACTTCAAATATAATAGAGTGTAACGGAAAAATATGAATCGGAGACTTGGCCATTGACTTTACGTGATGAGAACACTTTTGGAATTTTTGAGAGAATGATCTTATGCCTCATTCTTGGTGGAATCCAAGTGGATGGATCATGGAGAAGATCTAACTCAGAACTCTACAAAATTACAAACAACCTGATATTGTACAATTCGTCAAATAACAGAGACTTAAATGGGCTAGTCATCTGGATAGAATGAATGAAGATCGTTGTTGCAAGAAAATCTTTCTGGCAAAGCCCGTGGGAAAAAGATCTCGGGACAGAACCCAGTTAAGATGGATTGACTGTGTCGAAAAAGATCTAAATATTTTAAAGGACGAAAACTGGAAAACAGTTTCCAAAGGTTGAGATGCCTGGAGAAGGCCAGGACCCACTCAGGGCTGTCGAGCCATTGAAGAAAAGGTAAGGAAATAAATATACTTCAAAAGTAATAGAGTATTGGAGCCTATTACCAGACTGGAAATGATACGTTGTTACCTATTATTGGAAAGAAAATATGGCCACATCTCAGGTATATATATAAGATAAAGATGTGTGATTGTAGGAGTGGCATTTCAAAATTCTGGAAATAAATAAAATTATCGTTCATTTGTGTTCTTTTAACATCAAATGACAGACTTGTGTATCTCCTCTGCTCAAGTGCCAGGAAAGTAAGAGGGAGAATTATCCCTTTTGTACATTTAAATATAGAGAAAAACAGGGAATGATATAATAGAAATAATATAATACCAAGTTCGGGTGAAGGGAAATATATTTTTAAAAAAAAAACGAAGTTTTTAGGGGAAATTTCCCCTCCCAGTATTATGATATTTGGTTTTTGGAGAGCAATAAAAATCCTTCAAAATATAGGTTTTAATCGTTTAATGCAAGGTGAAAGGAAACGCGTTTCGAAACATGGTATTCGGAATTGCGATTTAGAGAAAAACATATATAAAATTAAAATTTTAAGTAAATAGAAAGTTATTATATATGAATATATGTATAAACAAAGAGATAGATAATTGTTCCAAGAAAAATCCAAGTAATAATGCATGAGATATTGAAAAAATAATTTAATAAAAATTAATTCATATCTATAAAGCATTTAATAAAAATTCGGATGATGTGTGTGATGGTTGTTATATACATAAAATTTATATTACATTTGAATAAAATTATAATTTCATGAATTGAGAACCTTATTTTATTTAACTAAATAAAAAATGCCTAAACTGAAATGAAATTCAAATCTTTTTTTATGAATTAATATATTGATTGCATAAATCTCTAATTTAGTTAAATTTAATTATTTCTTACAAAGAAAAAGTACTCTTCTTAAGATAAATTTCTAATTCCTCATTATTTAGTTCTTCTAAAAGAACCTCTTGTTTATTTTCACTATAACTACTTTGTTATAAGGTCAGATAATTACGCCAAAGATAATTAAGATAATAATTTAGATAAGATAATTAAGGTCAAATGCGTACGAAATGAAAGTACATACATAAGATATGTACAAAATGTATGAATTTTACGAAGCGTTAATTATATTTTCAATAAATTTGGGTACAATTTCCTTTTAAAGTAGAAAGTATTTACCATAACTACCTCACACAACCTGTTCTTTCTCTAAATTAATGTAATAAATGGGATTTATAGCAATGTCTCGAATAACTTTCATTCATTCAGTTCTAAATCATTAGTTAAATAAAAAAGCAAGCATTAAATATTCCCTACCTAAATAATTTCCTAATGTATGATCAACTTTTGGCATCTTGTCTTTAGCCTTAGAAGGAACATTGATTTGCCATTTCAGTTTAGTGTTGTCAGCTTTCCAGGAGCAGAATTTTCCTTTGTCAAAATCGCAGGATATGCTGGTAACTATAGAAAAAAATAGTTATACATTTAAAAGTGAATCATTATAAAAGTAAATTGTTGTAGTGATGAAACGCAATTGATAAGAAATTGTTCTAAATGAAAAAAAAAAGTGCAAGCCCCAAATATGATAAGATCGTTCAAACAAATATTTCAATTTAAAAATATTTTTCAAAATTACTTATGAATTTATTTTCATACGTACATTTGTGATAATAAAAAAATATGTCAATTGTTCAAATGATGTATTCTTAAGAGCGGAATTTTAAATAAAAACGCTCTGAAAAGCCATTGAAGTGCTATATTAGAGAAAATGGTTAGTTATCGAAATCAACTTCTGGTTTTTCTAACTATTGAAAGATAATGACAATTTTGTGTATAAAAAATAATTATAATTTCAAGAGAGTAGCTTCTAAGAGAAGTATTACGTAAGATAAAACAAGAATTTAAAAAATTCATTTTATTTTTAAAATGGTGATTAATAATAAAGCTACAATTATAAATGAAAATTGAATTTAAGGATGTAAAATTTGAATTTAGAAGTAAACAAAAATTGATCTACTTACCAGGCATTTCCGTTACAGTCACAGGGGGTTCAGTTGTTGGAGCTAAAAAATAAGGAAATAAAAAAAAATTTAATGCCCATAATTTTAATCTCGCAATTTTTTTAAAATTCTTTTGAGAAACAAATGTTTCTTTTTACATAAATTTTTTTATATTGAAATTTTTTGCAATTTATTACTATATTATCAGAAGCAAAACTTAATTTTTAAAATTTTATCGTATTCTGTCCCATATAATCGATACTCGTCATTGCACGTTTACATGCATAAATTTAGTACTCAAGGTGAAGTTCTAGTAGTTCTGCAAACTGGGAATTCTTAGTTTTGTTTCGAATATATCACACTGAAATTAAGAAAAGAATATTTAGTTCTTTTATCATCAAATGAAAATGGTCGTACTCTTTGAAAAAATATGTACATATATACTATTAAAATTCACTATTTAAAAATGTTTTTTTCCCAATGGGCTGCATGTTAGCAAATAAGTCTTTGTAGACACTGCAAATCCCCAAGTGAGGTAGCCATCTCAATGGTGGCATCATCTAGTGGCGGATTCCGCTACCAAATTGTGACGTTTGAATTTTATTCAATTCAAACTCTTGTAGGATGCTAAATGTTGCCGTGGTTTAATTTTTTCGAGAGCACCGGAGCCAAATGGGCAGTCAAGGGATGTTTTACATGCCACATAATCATATGACGTGATTTTGTAAGATTCAACGGGCCCAAAACTTGACTTTGCAGTCAATTCTTCCGTTATGCCACTGAACACACACATATAAATCGAATTATTTTGCTTCCTTATTCAATAACATTACCTCACATTACCTAACACAGTAATGGAATGAATCACATCAAATTTCGTAAAGAAAAAAGTTATTTAAACCAAACCCAAAAAAAAAAAAATTTTTAAATTTTAGGGTTTTTTTTTTATCTAAAACGTTTAGTTTTTAAAAATTGCCAAAAAAAATTTAAAAATTAAAAATAGTTTAAAATTATATTTTTTTTTCCTTTAAAGTAAAAAAGGAAAATAAGTTCAAAAAACCCTTCATTTCCCTTTAAGAAAAATATTGCAAAAACACCAACCATTCCCTTTTAGGGGAAAAAAATTTTGGGGGTTACCCCTTCCCCCCTTTTTTTTTTTCCTTTTGGGAATTCAAAATTTGTTTTCATTCTTTCTTTTAATTGCCTTCCACACTGTAGATTTATCGTAAAAAATTTAAAATTAAACCTTTGTAAAGAAAACCCTATAAGTACCTATATTTAAAATTTTTTTTTTTTAGTATAGGTTTTTTTTATTTTGTTTTTTTTTAATTTTTTTTTATATTCGCCTTAAAACCCCCCCTTTTTTTATGAAAAACTTGAAATATACGGGTGAAATGCTCTTTATGTTTTGAAGAGATTTATTCCAGGTATTATCTAGAGCTCTTGAAAAAATAGTATACTTTTAGAACTACAATCTTTTAAGTTCTTAAGGAAGGGGATTTTTTAAAAAAATAAACAATATTTCATTCTACTTAGGTCTAATTTTTTTTATGCTCATTTCTTTTTATTTTTAAAGTTATCATTTTTATACCCGGCGTATAACGCGCACCCGCAAATTTCGATTTATTTTTTCTGTTCAAAGTGCGCCGGATTTTACGGTATATTTGGTGTATTTTTAATAAATATTTCTGGTAGAATAAAAGCTTGAAAATTCTATAATTATCTTACGTTTTATTACAGAATATTTGTTTACACAAATATTACATTGGTTTCTTATTTTGCGATATGAATTGAAGGAAATTTTATTTTGTTAATTTCTCAAAAATTTATTTTTTTTTTTTGCTCCGAGATTACAGTTCTTTGCTTTATTTGCAAAAACTAATTGAGCAGATTAACAAGGGGAGGGAATTAAAACATTTTTAAGGTTATTTACTACGTGATTTTTAAAAAGAGCAAATATAAATAACTTTTTTCTTTATTCAGTGTAAGTTGAATTAGAATATACACATAAAATAGTTGTAAGAATTTTATTAAAGTAGAAAACCATTTAAATGCAACTTTTTGGCAAAAGGTGTAGAAACAATGGCGTATTTTATAAACATTCTCCTTTTATGAAAAATGTTTCTATAATAATTATATTTTGCCTATGTATAACTAAGCTTTTTGTGTACAGAGCCTGAACTAGGATTTTTGAAATACATAATTTAAAATTAGATTTATTCATATTTTAAAACACGTCAGAGTAGAGAATTTTAACAAATAAGCATCGATTATTATTTCAGTTGTTTGTATCTCTGAAAATAATGAGAATTTTTCAAAACTCTTAGATCAGGTTTTGTACAGAAGTCTTAGGTGTATATATAGGCAAAATATTATTATAGAAGCATTTTTCATAAAAGAAAAATGATTTGAAATTATGTCATTGTTTCTTCCCAAATCGCATTTAAATAATTTCTTATTGTTATAAAATTCTTAAAACAATTTTATATTTGTATTCTATTTCAGCTGAGACCAAGTATCGAAAAAATTATTCATTTATATGCTTTTTCATATTCATAACCACGGTACTGAGCGTAGTCATTCATCTTAATAGAAATGTTTAAAAAAATCTATTTTCTGTAACAAAAAAGAGAAATAGAGAGAAAAAAGTGTTGCTTTTTTTATCACACAAATCACTTGACTTTTGATTAAGAATAACTTGAATCAAGAATTAAGATTAACTCGCACAAAAATCAAATATTTTTAGCGAAATCGATTTTAAAACATGTACTCACCTTTGCCATTCTTGTGGTAGTAGAAAGTTAAGCAGGAAACTGCTCTAGTTGGTACTTCTAAAATTTCACTCACAAGCACTGCTTGTTGATTTTCTTTGATGCCTGGCAAAGTCATGTCAGCATAAACATACATTCCTACATGAAAATAAAGAAAACTCTTTTACTTTTCTCCATTGTAAAGTTTAATTATGCAGGCTTCTTAAAACTTTCAATTTTCAAAAACAACACCTTATATTAGCTTTACTGCTTGTGTTAATTGATAACATCACACATATATACATATTTGTATAAAAATTTAAAGGTGTAAAACATTCAAAAAATTTTAATTCCGAAGCTTAATATCTATCGTACATTGTGAAAAATTATGAGAGTCGTCTAAAAAAATAAAGAACGATTGCACACCATGCCCTGGATTGACCTTCAATTATCTCGAAAGTATGCGAATCAATGAGTTCCTACCTTCTATTTAATCCTACCATCGTTTCAATATGTGTCAGATTTTATTGCTGACACCTCACGTCTTTGTTCAGTAACCTTTCAAAATGATCGAACCCATTGAAATTCCCGCCAAATGTGAAGTACATAGTGTCATTCGTTTTCTAAATGCACAAAATGTTCAGTTAATTGAAACTCTTCAATGAACCATCCAAAATAAGAGATATTGGATTGTTGCGTTCAAAGGTGTTTTTTTTACATCTTAAGGTGGTACTTTTGGATATCCTCCTTACAGCCCAGACTGGACTCTAAGAGATTTTCACTTATTCATTCTCGAAACTGAAAGAGAATTTGTGCCAAAAACAGTTCACAAATGATGAAGACTTCAAATAAGAAGTGACATCCTGGATCAAATCTTAAACGGCTGAAGAGTGCAACATCAGAATTGAAAAATTGCTCCCACGTTAAAATAAGGGCTTTGCCAACTACGGCACCTACATTTGAAAATAAAGTAAGGTCCTATGGTTGTAAATAAAGTTTTCTGTTAATACGTTTCGTTTTTATTTAGCTATACCAATGGGTTTTTTACTTTCTCTACAACCATCGTGTCTAATTGATTAGCTAAGTTGTGTTTATAGGAAAAAGTAGTAATCCTACTCCATTATTTCTTTTTAAACGTGTTTTGTATTTTCTCAAATGAGTTACATAACCCTACGTTTCGAAAGTTTTAAGACTCAACCCGATTCTAATATTTTTAATCGTATAATTTGTAGTTGTTTAAGGTATCCGACTACGTTCGGAACCATGATTTTGCAAAAGCGCGTAAATGGATAATTTTCATGATATTTAGTGTCACTTAGATTAGAATACATGTATAAAACTGTTTTAAAGACATTTTGACAAAAAAATTATTTAAATAGAATATTTCGGCAAAAAATTAACTTAGAATAACCTTTTTTCAAAATGCTCAACTTTTGTGAAAAATTCTTTTATTATAATAATATTTTACCTGTATATAGTTCAGACCTCTCTACAGAGGCTCAACTAGAATTTTTGAAAAATTCACATTATTTTCAGAGTTGCCACCCATTGAAATAATTATCGGCATTTTTTTCTGAAAATTGCTCCCCTCTGTTGTCGTAAAATATGAATAAACCCCTTCTAAGTTATATATTTCAAAAATTCTTGTTGAGCCTCTGTATAGAGGTCTGAGCTATATACAGGCAATATATTATTATGATAGAAGAATTTTTCACAAAAGGAGAACATTTTGAAAAAAATTATTCTAAGTTAATTTTTTGCCAAAATATTGTATTTAAATAATTTTTTTTTATCAAAATGTCCTTAAAACAATTTTATACATGTATTCTAATATAAGTGACACTAAATATCAAGAAAATTATCCATTTATGCGCTTTTGCAAAATTACGGTTCCGAACGTAGTCGGATACCTTAAAACTTTGAGAAATTTTTCAACACATAGGTTGCTAAGATCAACCTTCAATAACAATTACGCAGAATATATTTAACGTGTTTGATTAGTTATAATTTCTATAATATAGAAACTCTGTGTATTCTAAATGAGTGTAGGCTATTTACCATTTTCAACACTGTTGTCCGCTGGCGGTAAATCAACAAGTTGAGTGTTGACAACCCTTCCAGTGCCCAGTAACCATGCAAAATCCGACGTCTCATTTAGAAAATAGCTACAATAATCGTTGTTGAAATTGCAGGCAGCGGTTTCTCCACACTTGCTGTTCTGGATCAATATGTCGTCGATAGCCATTTCGTAGTCACCTTTGGGTCCTTTTTCAGCTTGGAACACAACCTAGAAGGAACAATGCAGAAGTGGCGTATAAGTCATGGAATTTAAATACAATATAAAACTCCAATCGCAAGTAACACATGTATAGCACTAAGGTTAGTTTCAAATACATAGAAATCATATAGCATGTAGTCCAAACTTAATTCAAATTCTAGTTCTTCTGAAATGTATATTTTGTGTAAAATTTAAGGGTAGCTGTTTTTTAGTTCACCGTAAATTAACTAGACTAATTTCTTTGATTTTCACCTCTACCTCTTTTTGTTAAACAATTTAAGACTCGACATGTCTTATTGTCAATTAAATTCATTCATTTTTTTAAAAACATTGAAATATGATAATTTTTAAAAATATAAGAGATTAAAAATTTTTGCTTCTAGAGTTATCATATCAAACTACTGAAAATTTCTTGGAATTAAAAAATTGGGAAAATTGCGTATTATATGTGGACCAATTTCGCCAAACGAAACGATAATGGAAACTAAAAATGCTACCAAATGCTTTCATGGTTTTTATTACAGCGTTTAAAAGTGTGCGGGAACAATTTTCACTGTTGGCTGTATATCGCAGCATTTGGCGACGTCTTTTGATGTGACGAAATCGGGCGGCGGTATAATACCTAAGTATCGATTGCCCATATGGAGTCTTAATCAACCTGTTTAATAAATCTTGAGTCATTCCAATTTCGTCTCTTAATTTAGATTGTAGATCCTGGTTAGTATATATTTTGGAACGTATACATTATGTGATCTAATTTATTTATTACATTATGGCATATCTGGCATTTTTAAAACAATCATATGAAAAATTCAAATAAAAATTCTAATCTATAATACATTTTAATTGTTTAAAATATTTTGATAACACTTAATGAATATTTTTAAATAAAATAACTTTTATTTTACCAAGCTACAACATATTGTCATTTCTCTTCAATTTTTTTCATATTCCTGTGCATAGTATTCTTAATAGGACCAAATGAATACCAAATCTTTCTTTTTAAGGTATGGAAGGTATTATATTCAGTTTGAACTACCTCATATACAGTAATTGGATTCAAAAAATATTCTCTATAATGACTACTGACAGCCTTAAGACAATCCCAAGACTTATCCCAAATTAGAAAAAAAAACCTTTGTTTTATGAGCACACAGTTTTAGCTACTCACGCAATTTTAACTTCCTTGAACTCGATTTCAAATTCAATATTGGTTCTGCCAAACTGATGTGACTTTGCTTTGGAATTTCAGGTACTTATGTATTATATACCGTTGACCAATATCGTCAAACCAAAACACATACCCAAATGCAGCGATATGCAGCCAATAGTGTAAACAGTTCCTACACATGTCGAGTAACAGTTGTTGTTGACTTAAGCCACCTAATCGACAGTAACATCAGATAAAGGTCTACGAAATTCATCGCGGCTAAGGGCTAGATTTTGCCCCTGTCATTAGCCGTAGCCTTGAGCACCATGCAGGTGACAGTACGATTTCGCTCGGTTCCACCCCAATTTTGAGGGAGAACAGGTCTCAGGGGCCACCCACCTCTCTTCCCCTTCGATCAACCTCACGAGAGGACTTGCGGCTCGACGGCTATTTAGAGTACCCCTATGCCGCAGAGGCACTATACGTTTACAAATATCCATGCCTTCACCGGGATTCGAACTCAGGCCCTACAAAACAGCAATCAGCTTCATTAACCACTATACCGGATGGGTAGCTCCCAGTAACAGTAATATTAAAGATAAAATTATTTGGCGGCATGTTTTGAATTGGTGACTTCTTTCTGATTTAGCAAAATGGGTCGAAGATATAATACGTAAGTACCGAATCTTATACGTTATGTATATCAAAAATTATTTATTACAAATAATGAAATATCAAAAGTTCGATTAATTTAAAAAAATTTCAATAGAAAATACTTAACGGGTCTATTTTATACTTCAACTTACTCGCATAGCAGTTTTTTCATTGATAGTCACTTGTCCGTAATGCCAAAATTTTCCAACGTCCCTTGTTGCTGACCACTGCAAATTCTCTTTCGAGCCTATCCTAGTAAGTATACTGATTTTCCCAACCGATAATCCAGGTCTGTAGTACCAAAATGTCAGACAGTGGGGTCCCCAGCGATTACCATATAAAGGACTGACGAGGTATGTCACTTCTTCCGTTTCTGCCCCTGGATCTGCAACTGCTTGAAGATAATATCCTGAAAAAGAGTGAATGAAGAGATTAAAATTTTTTAATGAAGCGGTGTATAAATTATATATTTCTGAATGCGTTCAAATACTTTAATTTCTATTTGTTGATATTGAGGTTCGTGATTTAGGAACTGTGTTACGATGCCTAAATAGTAACGATTTATTAATTAAAAGTGGTTGGATATTATTTAAAATCTTCACAAAATTCAGTACGAAAGTTACAAGTTTATAATGATAGAGAAATGAATATATCTATGAAAATATCGTTCGAAGTGGATTAATATATTTTCTAATAAATCGTTTGGCAATTACAATTGTTTAGTTACAATATTTAATTTATTTGGATATATAAAAATCATCTGCTCAAATATTTAACTAATAACTGCTTCTGTAACTGAATGAAGTAGAAATAGTAAAAAAAAAGAGTAAATTAAGTTCAAAATTTGTCTTGGAATTTGTGTGTGATCAGTTTCTTGTTGCAATGGTATTTGTAGATTAGAAAATATTTTAAAAGTGTTTTTTTGTGAGATACCGTGAATTTTTATAATTAAATTTGAGAACAGTATCAGAGTCTATCTGACTATATAACTCTTGGAAATTAAATTGATCTAAGCAGATCCAAAAATATACAGTGGGCCACAAAAGTGTTCGTACACTTGCAATTTCTTATAAAATTTAATGTTCTTGGCTAAAAAAAATTAATATATTGAAATTTTTTAATTTTTATGATATCTGTAACTTGTTTTTAATGGAATGACAAAATTTAAATTTTAAAAAAATTTTAAACTATTTTTTTAAAGAAATTAATAATCAAAAAAGTACTAAAATTCCCCAAAAAGTCTTCGTACATTTAAAAAAAATTAAACCCCAGCTTTAAATATTGTATTTCTTTCTTAATTTAGTATTAGTAGGAAATTTTTTAGTGCCCACAACAACTTTGGGGTTTTGGGTATAGATTTAATCATTTTTTTTGTAATTTCTGCATCGGTTTTCCTCCTTCCGGATTTTTTTTTTACTTCACATTTTGTGTTTATTTGTCTTTTTTCTTTTACGTAAAAATCTCACCAAATATGTTCTACTGGGCTAAATAAAGTGATTGAGGAGGTTTTTTTTATAATTTGGGACAGCTAGAAAACCCAATGGCGTACATTGAGAGCAATCCCATTTTAATTATCCTTTTAAAAAATGAAGTCTTTTCTTTTCCCTAATTTTGGGGGGATAATTTAAAAATTTCTTTTAAAATATTTAATTGAGTCATGATTCACAATATAAACAAAAATACCAAATTCCTGCCCGATTTTTCAAAAAAACACTTACCTCCTTTTTTGATTTACTAGATTGGGGATTTTTCCCAGAAAATTGAAAATTGATTGGGATGGCAGATAATTCAACATTTTGGGTTCCTATGAGCCTATATAGCTTGTAAATGAAAAGATAAGAAGTTTAATCCCAGGAATTTATGTGGAACAAGAACTCCACCACATCCATGCTTCAGCATTGAAGTAAAGGTGTTCTGGCGTGGGGGTGTAAATTGGCCCCCAAATTAGGGAATTTTTTATTTTTTATGGTATTGAATCATGAGCCATTTTAAAAAAAAAGAAAATTTTAAATTTTCCAGAACTATTGAACGACTCAATTTTTTTAAAAATTAACGCCAAGCGCACTGCCTCTTTTCCCACTTGTCTCTATAACTATTCCCCAAATAATGAAAAAACCTCCCAATCATTTTTTTTTAACTGGTAGAACATATTTGGTGAGAATTTGACAAAAAAAAAAACTTGACAAAAAAAAAAAATGTGAAGAAAAAACAAAATCACAGAAAATGGAAAAAATCGATGCGAAATTACAAAAATGATTAAATCTATACCAAGATGCTTAAAATTTTTGTGAACTAAAAGATATCCCATAATTAAATTAAGAAAAAAAAACAGTATTTTGAAGTAAATTGAGATTTTTTGTTAAGTGTGGAAGTTTTTGGCGTAATTTTTTATTAGTTTTTGGGTTTTTAAATTTTTTTAAAAAAATAGTTATACTTTTTTTAAAAAAAAGTTAATTTCATTCCATTAAGAAAAGTTATATAGATATCAAAAAAAAATTACAATTACAATATATTTTTTTTATTAGTCGAAAACTTTAAAATTTTTATAAAAAATTGTATGTACGAACACTATTGTGGCCCACTGTATACAAGTGCAAAATATAATTTCTTCGAAAACATTTAATATTTTAACGTGGAATATTTTAATACTTTCGACAAAGGGAAAAAGGGTTTCCCTCCCCCCCCCATATTAAAATTGATGATTGTCTTATTTAATTAAAAATTTCAGATTTTTTATTGGGAGTTTGAATAGGGTATGCTGAATGCAATTACGCAAATGGAATATTTTGGTAAGAAAAAGAACTGGAAAATCAATTGGTGCCAATGATAAAACAGTTGCGGGGTGTACTCTGTTATTTCAGTTTATTGTAATAATATAACCCTTTAACGGACGCAAAGCTAAAATACACTTTTCTGTGATAAAGTACTTGATAAATGTAATGTTCTCATCCTCTATAAACAATATTTGTCACAAAAAAATATCTTTAAGGGTTTTTTTCCCGGGGGTAGACGTTATAGCCATTGAGCACTTAGGGGATTTAACTTTCTTTTCGGTCAGAAATAATGAATCATATTACAATAAATTTTTTATGAAAAAATTTTTCATTTATGTAATAACCATTTCAATAACAATTAAATACAAAATATAAGTATAATTAAATAACAATGGGGATAATTGTACAAAATAGAATATTTTACTAAGAATATATAAAAGAATACAAAAATTATAATTGAAATAGGTATATTTTCCAATTTTTATATTTTATTTAATTTTAGTAAAAAAATAGTTAGAAAAAAAAGTAATATTTTTTGGGGAATTTGAATGAGTTTTTTCCCACAAATTTGATGAGCTATTTACTGTGGAACTTTATAATATGCAAACATTTTCTCCGAGCAGAAAAGCTGTAATGAAAGTTTTTTCAAAACCCGGGAGAATCTTGTCCGCATATTGTAAACAAAGTGTGTTTATATTTCCGCCCCCCAACATTCTCACATGATTCTAAGTGCTCTCCCCGAGGGGGAGGAAAAGAAAAAATTTCCCTGGGTCTTTTTTCTGTTCTATGTGAGCACGGGAAAAAAACCTTATATCCACATAAAAAAGTTTTCCCATAAACCTAAATAAAAATTTTTTTTTAATTAAAAATTTTTCTTAATTCACTCGGGTGAGAAAAAAGTATATTTAAAGACATGTCAAATGTTTTCCAAAGATCGGAAATTTTATTTATAGTAATCAAAATGCAATTTGTAGATATGCACCGAGAACAACTTTTTAACTACCCATCTGAGGACATGAAATGCAAAAAAAATTGTATCGTCCTGCCATCAGTATTGATTTTCATGCGTTTTAGCTTCAATTAACGCATTTGGATAGACTAAAAAATTCCCCCCCACTAGGGAAAAAAATTTTTTAAAATGTGGGTGGAAACCCCTTTTGCCACTGCCCGCTAAAGGGATATTACAGTGATTTCTCACGTTTCGTTCCATTCGGTAAGTATAATTTTGTACAGTATTAAAGTAAATTTGCAAATGCAGACATATACATATGATGGTAAACATACGGGAATAATTCTATTCCATTCCCATAACACACACACACACACATTCCACAGATACTACATAATGTTAATATTTTTCTTGTGGCCTTTTTATATCTTTTACGTCTAAGCAAACTAAAATAAACAATTACATGCTACTATTAATTCTTAGCAACTATACGGTCCTGTTAGGGTTAAATTAAAGGAATACTGATATAAAAATGTGTCTTACCAACTTTGGTGTTTGTAGTGTGATCCTGTGCAGGTCCTTTGTTCAACGATACTCCTCTTTGCCAGGAGAACTTCCCTTTTTTGCTTGGTTCTATCTTCCACCCACAGAGACTGCTCTCGAAATCACACATGTCTAAACAAGAACACATTTTAAATAAGAAAAGGAAAAAAGTAAAAGAATAAAATGGCATTGGTTTCATGTTAAAATCTTATATTCTTAAGTTCTTAAAACCACGCATCAATAGACGAGAAAATTTTTAATGTTATAATGAACGGGGCGTTATTGCTTAACTGTACTTTATCACAATAAAAAAGACAATGAAGTATTTCTATCATGAAAAAGAATATCAGTTACACATTATTGGTTTCATTTGAAAATAGAAAAGTCATTGATAAAAAAAATCATTTATTAAAACTGTTATCTACTTTATTTTTCATTACTTTAAAAGGGTTTTTTTCAACTATCATTATCAGTCCAGTGATATTAAAAGAAAGTTAATTTAGTTCTTAAAGTAATTATTAGTTATTCCATTGAACTATATCTAACAAAGGCAGATAAGACAAGTAAAAATAGATTGCAGTGCGCCTTCCGAAGCTTGAAAGAAAAAATGATAAAAAGGAAAGTTTAAGGGTACTGCAGTCCTTCTCAAACATTCTATATTTGCGACCCAATATTCAATCAAAATATTCAACGCCCCCCCTCCATACAAATAACAATGAATTCACACACACACAATTCAATAATACTATATTTTGATGCTAAAGCTACAACACGACTTTAACCTCTTAAATGCACCGGCATATATATAGGTGCGTCACTCAACCGGTGCATTAAATGCCCCAGACATATATATACGTCCTTCCAAAATACGATTTTTTTCTGTGCAATGCTATCCATAAAATTATTCTGAAGGCTTTGGAATGCAATAAAAGGACCTTGAAAGTGTTTGCAATGGATTTGCTTATATCAGAGGATTTCCTTATTTATTCCTTTTCTCCCCACCTCCCATACATCACATAGGCGCGCCTACGTGGCGGCATTGGGAAGCGAATCGCGTAACTTTTAATCGGCAGTGAAGGGATTATTTATAAATCGTACAAAAAGCAAAAAAACTATCAAGATAAATGTTAATTTTTGTACATAATTTTATATGTGACAAGCCCATGGGGTCACTGGTGGTTATTAAATTTCTTCATAAGTTAGTATTGTTGATTTAATTATAAAATACATTTTGTGCAGTACTGATACATTTATAAGTGTATTATATCAGTGTAAATGTCAATTTTATTTTTTATTTTGTAAAAAATTACTTTCAGTAAATGAATATATATATATTTTTAAATAACTTTTTGTTTTCGACCTTTTTCAATATGCTCGCGCGCCCCTAGAGAGGCTCTCCACAGTTTGAGAAACGCTGCGGTACTCTAATCCAATGTTAAGTAGCGTAAAAATAATAATACTTAATATGTTCTTACCAACACCCGGGCAGGCTCCTAAATTCATCGCAATATCGTCGATGGCAATATCTCCAGCAAATCCATTCCCACCTTCTGCTTCGATTTCCAACTAAAAGAAATTTAAATTAATTATAAGTATGAATACAAAAACCTCTCTACAAATGTGAAACGTTAATATAATTACTTTTTCCTTTAGAAAAATTAGAAATATATTCGTGGTTTGATATATCTTACAGGTATGGCGATATTAGATAAGGTTTAAAGGAAAAGTTAACTTTTTTTCTTGTTTTCTGAATGCCTATCGCAACTATATCTTTACATTATATCTAAGCTTTATTTTTCAAGTTGTGTTTATATCACTTATCTGGTAATAACTGGTTGATTGTTCTCTGATTCGAGCGGGATCTAAGCATTTTCAAACATCTTTCATTTACGTAATATTTTAATTAATATTTTGCTTAAAACTTCTATCCATTACATTCTGAAAGAATTCGATGAGAATTTAAGCAGAAAGGGAAAGTTTGGCAAGCCATAAAACTGGTTAAACCTCATTTTTTTAAAAAAGCAGTCCTAAGTCTATAATGCTTATAAATACTGCAGTATTCCATCTCTTTACTATTTCCAGAAGTTCTATTTACTATTTTAATTTTTAAGTAGTCTTAACATTTTATCTCACAACTAAAGTGTGTTAAAATTATTTATAGAGATAGAGTATATATATAAACTCAAATTCAGTAGCGCAACAGCCCATGAGGACCAGGGTCGGCCTACTGTGCCCATCCCAGTATACGTGACCATTGGGAGCTGAGGTGTATGAGCAGATGTCCCAATCAGGTGGTTAATCTGAAGCGAGACCCTAGTTTCTAAGTCCCCAAGCAAGCTTTGTACTCATTTATCGACCTACTGCACTAGGGATGAAAGGCTGAGTCGACCTTGCCCAGCCCGAGGATAGAACCTCGAACCTGTGGTATGGAATCGCTGTGCGCTACCACTGAGCCTTATATAAATATATATATAGCAGAATTGACGCATGTTAAATGTTCTGAGTTTCAAAATCCTTACGTTAGCGTTGTGTAGAAGCTTAGGGAATGGAATAGCATAGTAACCTGATGTCGCTTTTATCTGCTGGATTTATCTTAATTGTAGTTCAAATTATCGAATTCAGTCATCATGTTGTTTCCAAGAGTGACTTTTATAAACCATCAATCAAACAAGCACAAAAAGTGGTTGGAATAATCTAATTGAAAGAGCCTCTGATAGATTAGAACACATTTATCTTAATTAAAATGATTAAAAGAATTTTCAACTATTTGGGAATCTAAGGCGACACATTTAGATGTTAAAAACTGTATTCAAAAACACCAACCCCTATTTCGTGTGGTTAGAATAATTTCGTTTTAAAATGTAAATTTTACAAATAGCAGAAACTTGAGGGTAAAAAGGGAATCCTTACCCTGTAATCTCCTTCGGTAACATTTAGCGAATCTCTGAACTGCAACCACTTGTCGGGCTGGGTTCCTCGTCTCTTCCAGATGACTTGCCTTCCTAAAGGTGTCTTTTCGTCTTGCATTGGAACCAAGAAGACTCTCAGTTCCCCCACGTGGGCTCCAAACATGTGATAGTAGAAAGAAAAGCATGCGGAATCGGGATGGAAAGAGCTGATGACAGGAGACACGATTCGAGCAATTTTTTCATTGTTGGATTGAGCTCCTTCGTAGGAACTGATGTAAATGTAATTTCCTGTAAAAAAAATGCAAACAATTCGCTTAGAACATTTTGTGTAAATATAGTTAAGGTTTTTAATTTTGCAAAACTTTTTTGATGTGTAACATCTTTCCTCTCGGTTGCTGGATATTTGTTGGGGGATTTCGTAAAAGGAGGATGGTGTCACAGGATGTGAGGTGCGTACTTGATTTGACCAATGAGAGTGGTGGCTGGTCTTTTCACTAACCACATGGGGGTCCAACTCTGTAGCCATCAAGCACCCCCGGCGCTTGACCCCAAACCCGTTAGTCATGAAAAGGGGGACATAAGTGGGCAGAATCTAATTTGAAAATGGTCAAACAGTTTTTTCGGTGGTCGTATACATTTCTTCGAATCAAACGGTTAAAAAATTTAAGATTTTGCTTTTTGACTTTACCATATAACGAAGGTGATTTGCTCAAAAAATTATCCCGTTTCCCCAATTTTGAGTGGTGTTTTTAAATTTTAACTTAGTTTGCCAAAAATTACCGCCATAGCTTTTATGAATGATGAACTCAAGCTGAAATGAAAACAAAATTGAATATTTCGACTGCTAACAGTGGTACTGTTTTTGACGCTTTTTTCAACGGTTTTTAAATACTTTGAAATCACAAGTATATGTGTCATATTTTAGTTATCATAAGTCTATTGTCTCCGCTCTTCCCCAAATTGAACAAAAATAATTATTTTTGATAAAATATTGCATTACTCCTTGTGTTAATTAAATAAAATTTTCATTAAAGATATAGTTATTCGATAGAAAAATTTTTCCAATCATACCAATTCATATTTTTCTCAAGAAAAAAGTTAATATTGCGTATTTACCACGATAACATGTCAGATGTTACACATCATATGCGACTACTGTAAGACTCGTTTCTTTTTTTCCCCCTTTTTCTTTTTTAAAAATATTTCCAGGCATGAGCATCACAGTAAAGTGAACTTAGCCCTTTTCTCATCTTAAAGCAAAAGTAGAGATTAATTTAAAAAATTAAAATGTTACGGATGGAATATTTATCTCTTGATAAGGAATTTAGTTTGAATTATTTTCATATGGATTAATATACAAGGTGTCTGAAAAGTATGACTGCACTTTTATATGTTAATGACAAATAAACAAGCATAAATATTCACTTACAGTTTTTTATGTTCCCCAGAGAAAATACTAAAGTTTATTTTACGATGTTTTAATGTATGATTCCAGTCAGGGTCGCTTTTCCGCTTAGGCAAACTAGGCATGTGGCTAGGGTGCAAAAAAAAATAGAGGGTCGCCTAGTGAATCATGTATGCGTATGTTTGTGTGCTTATGTGCACAGAACTATGGAAAACATCTACTATGGAAAAAGATAAGTTTAACATTTAGATGTCGCTATGCATTCAGAATGTCATTACAATGTAAATTGATTACAATGATGTCATTAACGATTTTGCAATGATTAAAGCTTGAAGAAAACCTTTATTGTTCAAGTACAATGACAGTGACTCAACAAAGAATAAGGATGTCTAATAGACAATAAGGCCATAAGCGATGATACTTAACAGGTTGATAGCAGTTCATACAATAATGTATACTCCAGAGGTTCTTAAACTGTGGTTCGCGAACCCCCGTGAGTCCCCAGTGCCTTTCTAGAGGGTCTGCGAAGGTCTCATTTAATGCAAAGATTACCCCTTTTTGAAGGACTCTGAAAGGCCACGTAGAAAAACTGAAAGATGTGCCCTCCTAGACTAGAGCACTAAATTGTCGTTAATGAAAAAACTCAAGAACATGTATTTCGATCCAGAACATTAATTTAACGAAGGGTGTTCAAAATATTGGGGGTCACCGATGTTGGGCTGATATGTTAAGAGCGGCCGCAGCGAATAAAAAGTTAAGAACCGCTGGTAAGAAATGAACAAGAGTGGGCACACACACACACAAAAACCCTGCCACTATACTTTCCTTATACTGCCGGTTGCCAGTTCGTGACACGGCTAGTTCATAGATGGTGGATAATAGAAAGACTCTCCAAGGAACAAAAACACAGAAAGGAAAAAGAGTAAGAGAGTTAAGGGAAAATCTTTCCCGAACCAAAACTGGCAAGGTAACAAAACAAAAGGAGGACGCCTAAGCCTAGGGCGCCAGGGAGGTTAAAAACAGCTCTGATTCCAGTGCTCGCAGCACTTTGAATGCACACGAGATTTCTAGCCCCGTTCTATGAAGCATTGTAAGATCATCATCATGAATGGCCGATGTAATTCGACTTTTCAATTCATCATTATTACGAATTGGAAGTTGGTAAAAATTGTTTTTCACGTATTCCCTCAAGTCCAAAGGTGTTATGTCTAGAGATCAAGCTGGTCACGGTATTGGACCGCCCCTTCCCCTCCATCACCCGGGAAACTTTGCATCTATAACAAAGGCGTAGCTACCGTCGTATCAGTAATACGGAACCCCAGCATGCGTAAGCAAAATATAATAAAGTGTTAAGAGGGCCCAAAAATATTGATACAGGGCCCATTCAATACTTGCTACGCCAGTGATCTAGAACCTTTCTCACTTTCAAGCTCCAATGTGCTGGTGCCCCATTTGCTACGTACACAGTGGCGTAACTTACACCCCCTCAGGAGGGCAGGGTTCCAGGGCCCCAAAGCCTGACTGACGCCAAGTACAAACCCTTTGTAAGATCCGGCTTGGGGCCCAAAACCTGACTTTGCAGGTGGGGCCCTAATATTTTCCGTTACGCCACTGGACGTACATGTGTAGCAGATTTAAATTAATAAAGCATTCGACAACTTGACAGTGTTCTTGAGGTAAAGTAATTCTGGAATGAGAACTTTGCAAAGCGTAGACATTGCGCCATATAGTTTGCATTTCATAAAACAGAAACTTTAAACTTTTCTTTATGGGACATAAAAACCCTAAGTGGAAATCTTTGTTTACTTTTCATTCATTTTTGAAAGTGTAACCATACTTTCAGATAACCTATATTTATTCCATTGACGTATTGCAACTGTATTTACACTTTCTATTTGTGCATAAAGTTAAAAAATATCTGAATTTTACCGTGAGTTACTTGGCTCAGTAATTCGTTATTATGAGTGTTGCTATCAGGGACGTCTTAAGACTTCTTGAGCCCTGGGCCCCTACGCAAAAGTAGGCCCTGCGCCAGTACACAAATATAAGCCTCACCCATGACTCTTAAAATTAGACACTACACAGCATACGTTATTAAATACTCGCACAAACAATAACCTGAAACAAAGAAATGTGCATGACTTACATGGTAAAACCGGCTCGACCAGTTACCGCCTTTTGACTAAATGAGTAATGATGGTGTATGGTGGTAAGCCCAGGTCCTATATCAAATGACAGTCATAACATGTAGCCAGTTGCCAAATCATCCGAAATTCCAAGTTTTTCGGAAAATGAAGCAGGATAAAACATTTGACCGTTGAAATTATTTGAATCGAGATCTTATTAAGGCTGAGTCGAGAACAAGACGAGGTCTTATTGTTGCCTTGGCCCGGACCCAAGTGGCCCATGCCTTATGACGTCCCTGGTTTCCATCATGATATATTATTATGACTTAAAATTATCATGACAGTCCATTCCTCATTTAAAATGAAAAAATTCCAGAAATCGTCATTTGTTATGGGTTTTGTTTAATGTACAATCAAATGAAATATAAATTTGAATTGATAAAAGTAATTTCAGATTATTATTTCAACTGAATAAATAATAATATTTTAAATTGCATCTAGCTATGTAAAATAAGATATAAAATAAATTTTTACTTTGATGACAAGTGAGTAATGGGTTCTCTATACGCGCCCTTCCACTAGTCCTACAGGAGAAATACTTTTCATATATTGTTTGATTCATGAACTTCTTTCTGTTAAAGGAATGTGATTTATGCAAACCAGAAATACTATTTAAAATTAAGTGAATTGACTTCGCAAGAGAGGGAAAAGGAAAAGATAGCACTACAACGCATTGTCGTTAGATTAAAGTAGAATTTACTTTTGAATCCTCAGTGTTCCTGAAAAAGAGATTAAAAACTTCATAGTGGAGTTCAAGAAATTCAGCTGAATAACTACATTTAATCATAAATGTTTTGTTGATTGCGAATATTCAGAGTAGGTTAAAACCTATTCACTCCGTATTAACTTAATTTAAAGTTGTAGGTAACTGCAAGGTTAAGAAGTAAAAGTGGTTTTGTTTTTTAATGATGGTTCTTCCTTCTGATTTGTAGCGAACCCTTACACCTACGTGAGTGGGGTTTGCTACAATGTATCATTTTAAAAAATTTTATACACTTACAAATCAAGACGAAAGTAGTACATTCGTAATCAAAAATTCAGAAATACAAATATTACCCTATACAATAAACTTTAAAATATACTACTTTACATGTTAAATTAACAATTTTTTCATTTTTAATCACTTTCGCTTAAAATGGTTAATAAATTTCTCAAACCTCTTCCAAGTATAAGAATCTTTAGGAAAAAAACTGCCAGTAATTTTTCTCAATTGCCCACAAGATGGCAGAATGGTCACGCTGGAGTAGTGCGGAAACTTGCTATCGGATGGTGAGTATTTCCGAATTACGTTAGGGAATAGTCACAACTTACCTTTTCCTGACATCGGTTGTTTGGGTCCAGTGCTTTCAATAAGCGAGCCATTGCCGAATTTCCAAGCAAGTGTCGATGTATCTTGTTTCCAGGAGCACAGATTTTTGTCGTCGAAAGCACAAGTTAAGCGATCCATTGCTAAATAGAAAAAAGAAATTATTTAACAGTAGGCAAAAGGGATTTCAGAAAAACTATTAAAATATTTACTGAATTCCTAGAATAGTGCTAAATTACTGAAATGACAAACTTTTACAGGAATAAATACTTGAAGAATGGTAATATATTTATCATCATATGTATAATGTAATACCAAAAACATATAAAAGTAGTACCAATAAGTTCTTTGCGGTGACTATAGACCTAGAGCGGAAAAAATCTCAACGTCTGCCAAAGACATAAATTGGCAAAAGCTCCTGGGTACTTTAGAATGTAATTCCTTGGATATCAGCAGAAGACATCCAAACACATTTCAGAAAGTTAATATTAAGGGGAAACAAAATAAAAAG
>BMAV01024960.1:0-20749 GCA_019973955.1 Trichonephila inaurata madagascariensis | reverse complement strand
GACATTTTAAACTAATAAACTTTATTAAGAGTTTAACTTAAATTTCTAATAAATTGGATAAACCTATATTAAGGTATCCGACTAGGTTTAAAAAGTATTTTTTGACAAAAATGTCGAATTTTTTTTTATGATTGTAAAACAGAGCCCCAGCCTTTAAGATTCCAAAACAGTCTTTATTTTAATTTTACGTAAATTAGAACTCTAGATATAGCAATTTTAATAAGTCATAGTAGTTGAAAAAGAAACCGGAAGTAATGTCACCTGTACCGGAAGTGAGCGACATGTGCAGTGTTTAATTATTCTTTCCCTAAAATGGAATTTCAAAAACCAAAATTTTAATTATCTGTTCACTAAGCCACAGATTGCTAATAATTATTTCAAACAATTTTGTTGCAAACGATTGGCAACGGAATTTTAAGACTAACACTATTCCGTGTTTGTTTACATTCGACGTTAGATTTACCACGCCTATCTTAATCCTGTTTTTTTTGTATATTTTTGCTTTATTTTTAGAATTTAAATTATTTTAATTTAATCTTAAATTTATTTTACCTGAAATCATGGGTAAATGCCGTTCATATCGTCCCCGTAAAAGAAAGTTTCATGGAAACCAAAATACATGCACTGAAACTGCTTCATGCATGGAAGAAATTATGACCGCCAATTCACTAAATCTGCAACAATGTAATCAGGTAAATAATGATGAAATTAATATTTCAGAACATTTAACTGGAAACAGGTTGATCTGGAAATTTTAATTGGTATTTTTGCTTTATTGTGTTGCCCAACAAAAAAGTGTACAGCAGGAAGCCTTTATCTGGTAGAAGATTCAAGGTTTGGATTATCTTCAAACTTTACTTTGCACTGCAAAAATTGCAGTTTCATATCGGCATTTTGTACTTCTAAAAAGTTAGACAAAATGAATGAACTCAATACTCATTTTGTTTATGGCTTAAGATTGATAGGTAGAGGTGTTTCATCAGGAAGAAAACTTTGTGCTGTTTTGAATCTACCTCCCTTTCTCTCAAAGCTTGCATTCCGCCAACAAGAAAAAAAAAAATCCCCAGTGCTGCTACTTCCATTGGAGAAAAAATAATGAATGACGCAGAAAAAGGTATTAGGCAATTAAAAAAATCTATACATGATACTGTAAATTGTGGTGTTTCGGTGGATGGTACCTGGCAGCGTCGTGGTTTTGCTTCTCTAAATGGTTGTGTTAGTGCAATATCTGTTGATACTGGGAAAATTGTTGACTTTGAAACTTTATCTCAGTTTTGTAGAAAATGCAATTCAAAGACGGAGCAACAAAATGTGAAATTGCGGTGTAATCATCATAAAGGATCTTCATTCAGTATGGAACCGGTTGGGGCTTATCGAATTTTTGAGAGGTCGGAAGATAATAGAATGTTACGATACACTGACTATTATGGGGATGGAGATTCCAAAGCTTTGGATGCCGTGAAGGACATTTACGGGAAAGATTCTGTTACGAAGATAGAATGGATTCCAATAGGCATTGACTAGCAGATTGGGACACTTTTTTGAGACACGCTTGGGTGCAGTCGTTTTTTATGCGCTCTGTACTTTACTTCTCAAACGTTTTCAAATCAACCTTTTCTAACCATCTGTCGTTCCTATAGCTCTTTTCAGAGCTTTAAGGATAGGGCGGCAATCAACCGGATTGATTTTCCTTTTCCCTGCTGACTTCACGGATTACTGAATATGGACTTGACCACAGACCAGCCCAACGTTATGGAACTTTCGCTGCCTTCCTCCACAGACTCGACCTGGGCTGGAACTCCCACAGTTACCAACTGTGAACGACTTCATGACATCACAACGGACATTAAAAAATTCGGAATTGTCATTGAAAATATACAGTCGACGATCAGGGCCCTCCACCTCAATGGAATCAACGATGACAATGATCCCACGCTCATGGACCAAAACAGGAGACTTCAGGAATACCAAAGACTCCAGCATTTAAGGTAAGTGAGTTTAGATCTCAACCCCTTAGTACACCCCTTGGCTGTACCCATACACCATACCCCCTAGCAATTCCACCAAAAGTAAAAATTAGAAACTTTTAAAACCCCCTGCAAATTCAAACGTAAGGATAACGAGGATGGATATATTTCCCTCAAACAGGCAAAATAGCAAAAGAAGGACCTCCTCGCAAACCGAACTTAACTTTTTAAAATCGACCTCATAGGAATAAATTTCAAAATCTGCAACAATTGACCAGATAGCAGGACCCTCCTCTAGCTTTAATGGTGCCACGCACACTAACTCCACCCAACGCAATAGTTCACAAACCAATAATCAGGCCGACACCAACACCACTAAAAAATACCTACCCCCACCAGTTTTTCTCAAAATAACGGATAACTACCGCACTCAAATTAAGACACTTAATGATCGACTTCCTGCACTCCGCAGCAAAATGACTGGGGAGTATTTCAAACTTTACACCGATACTGACGACCAGCACCACGAACTGAACAACATACTTGAGGAATTAAAATACGAGTTTTACTCTATCACCCCTAAAAAAGACAGGCCCATTAAAGTGGTCATTAAAGGACTCCCCCGCGACACCAACCCCGACAATATTCATAGCGACTTAATAGATTTAGGATTCACCGTCATCAAAGTCACCCAGCTCTATAGGACGTATCACTAAAACAAAAACTACCAGTATTTCTAAGTAACACTTCGTAAATATTAAATTTTTCCAATGCCAAAATTTTGACCTAGACAAATTGCTATATTAGCATACACGTTAGGCAAGGAGTGCTTGCTCAAAGGAGCAACACAGTTACCTCCTGCAACAAGTTCAACCACACAGCCGAAAACTGCCGCCTCACTCCCCGATGCCTAAAATGCGGCGAAAAGCATCAAACTAGAGATTACATCCCATTAAATATGTTGAGCAGGCCTACTGCATCAATCCTCAAGTTAAAGTCTTGGCCATATGGCCAACTATGCCAAATGCCCTATGTACCCCAAGCCACGAAAAGGAACCCCCACTAACACCAAAAACACTTATTCATCCGTAATTAATAGCATAGTCCGACCCAATGTTTCATACGCTCAAGCTGCCAATAACAGTGCACCTAGCAACACCTCTAACTCAAAACAACAGACAACAGATGGCGCCACTTCAGTAAAAGGAAATCCATATCAAAAACACCAACTCAGGCCAGTCGCGTACTCGCCCCCACAAACCAGTTAACGCAAATACCAATCCTAACTTAGTTCTTTACACCAAACCTACAGGGCATCATTCAAGCCCTCTCAACTTTAGCTCAGCAAATTAATACCCTAAACTTTAGTGAAAATTCTCCTCAAACTAACAATAGTAAAAAATCCAAGCAAGCTAAAAAACGCGAATTACACGCCCTAGTAGAGGCAATAATAGACGATGATGAATAGACACCCAATGGGTGCGGCCTGAGTTTGTGTTCATGGAACGCAAACGGCATTAAAAGTAAAATTCATGAATTTAAATTGTTTGTAGAGAAGCACAGTCCCGATATTCTTCTAATCCAGGAAACACATCTGAGACCAAATCACCGCTTCAATATCACCAACTACAATAGTTATAGAAATGACCGTATCACGGACGGACCTGCATCCGGTGGAACGCTTATTTTAATTAAAAATACTATTCCTCACTTCACACCTCCCGCCACAGCTTCAACACATCGAAGCCACCATTATCACACTAGATCCACCTAACACCAACCCCATCACCATCACTTCAATTTATGTTCCCCCACACTCAGATAAGCAAAACTTCACACACGACTTAGACAATATTTTTCAGATCAACAATAATTGTGTGATTTTTGGCGATTTTAACGCCACACACAATGCGTGGAATTGCTCCCATAACTCTACTCGTGGTATACGACTTAATAATTATACTGACACCTCCAATATTGAAATTGCTTTCCCAAATACTCCTACTAGATATGGCTATGGATCGGCCAACACACTTGATATTGCACTCATAAATAACTTTAACTACCCTTACACCATGACTTCCATATCCGAACTTTCTTCCGATCACAACCCAGTTTTCCTCAATTTTTCGCTAATTAACATTATGCACAAAGATAACCCTAGAGCAATTACCACTTGTTGGTCTGCATTTCGCAATCATCTCAAAGGCAACATTCACATACAGGACTTCAAAACATCAAAAAACCCACTGATACTTGCACAAAATAGCGCATTTCACCGATGCAGTTCGCCCGCCCACTCCCCACCTTCTAAGCCAATAGCAAATAAGCACCACTCCTAATCTTACATTACATCTGCGAGCTTCCACACAAGAAGAACAGAGCTAGGAAACTTTTTTCACAACACACTTTAACCCAATCTACAAACAGAGGCCAATAGGATACAAGCTCACATTAAAAACAGTTTAAAATTCACTTCAACAAGTTTGGAGAGCGACAGGTTAAAAGCGCTCAACACTGGAGGATAATAGTATCTGGCAAATTCAAAAAATGTTCAGAAAACCCGGCTCCAGCATTCCATCTCTCAACCATGCCGACGGTATATCGCTACTAGTGATGACCAGGTATAAGTAAATTCTAATTCAATAGCTTCAAAAACAACTACACGGAAAACAAAAAGAGACCAGGAGCAATTCCACAAACACCACTGACTCTGACACCTCCAAGCTCGAGATTTCTTCTCTCTCTCCCCTACTACCCCTGGCACCTACTAACCCCCGATGAAATCTCACTCTACATTTCCAAGCTAAAAAATAATAAAGCCCCCGGCTTTGATAACATCTCTAACAGAGCAATTAAAAATTTCCCTCTCAAAGTACTAATTATTTTCACTCATCTGATTAACAAGGCCTTATATCTCAGGTGCATTTCCCAATTCTATTGAAAATCAAGCTATCGTTTTTCCCATTAAAAAACCTGGGAAAAACACCCACAATCCCGATTCGTATAGACCAATTGCTCTCCTATCCGCGCTCAGCAAGATTACTGAGCACATCATTCTCAATAGAATTAACAACTTTATTAGTGATAATAACTTTCTTAACCCTAATCAATTCGGATTTACTCGTCAACTTTCTACTCGGTCATCCACTGCCTGTGACTCACGGAAAATATCCTCGCTGGATTCCAGAGAGGCAGGTCCACTGAGTTTGCCTCCTGATAACCGCGCATTTGACCGTGTCTGACTAGTGACCGGCTTATAAACTTATTATCTCTTCACTTTCCCCCTCTTATACATATTATCAATTCCTACCTTACTAACAGGACTTACAAAGTCAGAGTCAACGACACTCTCTCACTTCCACACCACGTTAACATCGGCGTACCACAAGGTTCCTTACTCGGTCCAATACTATTCAATATTTACTTAAATGACATTCCATCACACCCACAAACAATGCTCAATATGTACGCGGATGATTCTGCAATCTTGGCAACTTTCAAAAATACTAAAACAGTCACAATCTCACTCAACAAACACCTGGCTCTACTTGAAAACTACTTCAATCAATGGAAGATAAAAATTAACGTCGACAAAACTGTAGCAGTTCTATTCACCAAAAGGATTAAACCAGTTACACCACCCACGCTATATTCTACACCTCTCCAATGGTCTCAGTCCACAAAATACCTTGGTATTGTACTTGATAAAAATCTCACTTGGAAACACCACATTCTACATGCGCGAGATAAATTCCGGAACGCTCTAGATCACCACCCCTTAATTTGCCGGAATTCCGATATGGATATAAGTTTAATAAAGTGCTTTCTACACAGCCGTTTTGCGGCCCATTATTTCCCACATGGCTGCCCTGTATGGGGTTGGTGCAGCAAAAATCTAATGTTAAAATTTAGAAACAGCTCAAAATTCTGTAATAAGAACTATCACTAAGGCTAATAGATACACCAAAAATTCTAACCTATACAAAGCACTTAAACTTCATCCTTTTAAAAATATATTCAAAATCCTAGCAAAGAAATTCTTTGCCAATATTCCTAACATCAATAATGCAAACTTAATTAATTTAGAAAACTATGTACTCAGGATGGAGTAAGAGACCTAGAGAATTCTCCTAGACTCTTATAATCCACCTTAATTTTATTTGATCTATCTATCTTTTTGATGAATGACCTGCAAAAATCTTAACTTTAATTTTTTTCTCAATACTTAACTTTTCATTGCTGCTCCCCATCAGGAACGCCCATTTTATTTACTTCTAATTGGTACAGCCAATAGAGATCTAACTCACTCCAGTCACAACTGCCAATCATATTGCACCATATCCACACCAGGTCTCAGCTCATCTCACGCAGTTCCAGCAGTCAAGACACCCGACGTCACCTCCTTTCCCCCGCCACCACTTCGATACTACGACTTCCAGCCAGCCGCCAATCAGGAAGTTTAGCTCCCACCCAGGACCAACTTACAGGCAACACTCACTATTCCGTGATGGGATTTGAGTGGGACGCTATGCGTCCCAGGTTCCAAAAAACAAATTCGGTACCTGGTAAGATAGAATGTATAGGTATTATTCAAAAAAAAGAGTTGGAACAAGGCTTTGAAAAATTGAAAAGCAGAAATAAAGGGACCTGGGGAAGGTAAATTGACTGATGGTTTAATTAATAAGCTACAGAATTACTTTATGGAATTGCTATTCGAAGCAATATTGGGAACTTGACAAAATGCAGTCTTCGTTGTTATTGCTGCCTTCTTCCAATGTTGCTCATCAAAACATCAGCCAAAAACATGTCGGTGCTGAAAGTTGGTGTAAATTTCAACGGGCTAAAGTTTAAAATTCTGTGTATCAGGATAAATCCTTTTGGGACTGCTACAAAATATTATTAACATGATGTAAAGCCAGTTTGAGTATGGATTTGTGTGGACAGAAATCTTTTGAAAGAAATAAGCTTTACGCGGCAAAACCTCAAAAACTAAACGAAAGTTTTACGCAATTTTGTGGCAGATATTACCAAAAAGAAGTTTTCGTTGAGCATCAAACATTGCGCTTAGGTCTATATTGCTGTTGCAGTTTAATGTAATGGCTGTCAGGATTAATTTCCATATTAAATGAAGCCAGGTATTAAGTTTCAAGTTATTATACTGTACGGGGACAAAAAACCTTCGATACGAGCGCATTACAGATTCGAAACGTCACTCACTGCCAACAGCAAAAACCCGCAGAAGAAAAAAACATAGGGCCATTCGAAAAAAAAGAAATATAAAAGTTGAGGAAGAAGAAGGAATTACATACAAAACTGAGAATTTTAAGTTGTTTTTATTATTTACTTTATAACTTATAAGTATATTTTTAAATGTGTTTTTTGAAGAATGAAATTTTCATGATAATTTTTGCACGAAAACTGTGATATCTCCAAAACAATTATTATATAAAATTCTACTTCTGTAAATTTGCAAACACTTATGTTATAAGTTCTTTGAGAGTGTAGCAAAACCGCAGGTTTTAAGATACTCTACATTTAATCACATTTTATTGTACTTTTAGCTTAGGAATATAGAGTAATTTTTTGACGAAAAATCATTGACGAAGTTCAAATGCTCATTAAATATTTATTTTTGAAAATATTTTTTTAAACTGCGGTTTGTACCAGGTGGATCAATAAATATGGCCTGGCACGCAATTAAAATTACATATTGCAGTCCAATATATTTTTTTTATGCTGTTTTTCCTAAAATTAAATTTTTTAAAAAATTTTATAAAATAATTTTTTTTCAAAACAGAGGTGATACAATATTTATTTCGAAATTATAACTCTTTTAAGCCTATTTATAAATTTTTTTAAAACAATAAAATTCTTCTGAAAAATCAATTTTGAAAAAATTGGTCTTAGAACCTAGTCGGGTGCCTCTTAAGTGAGAATAAACCAAAACACACACAGTTGTAGCTAAATGTGATCGCGTAACTTGATCAATTTATCTAAATAATTATATTATCCGCCTACTTTCAATTCTGATACTACTACGAGTTCTAATATCAAATAACTTCCGTAGTCCTACCTTAAGTCAGGCTAAGGCCCCACCTACTTTCTGAGAGACTTTTAGACGCGTGCAATAGTATGCACCTTTGTAGTAATGGCTAGGAATCTTTTAATCTTTGATAGGCCGTCAAATTACACTTCTATCTCTTCCAAACATAACTTTCTCTAAATTGCCATCTCGCTTACTAAAACTTCTGATCTTTTAAAGGCTATCTTATTTGCATTTACAATTACATTTAACTTCTTCAATTTGTGTTGGAAAAGATTTGTTAATAATCTTGGCCGTCAAAGAACCCAGAGGTTATGTTACAGAAAAGACGCGTGAGCCCGTCACAGCCCCTCCAAGAAGCAAAACGTGATTTATTCGAGGGTCTCAATGGCCCTTAAGAAATTACGTGCCTACATTTTTATTTCTGATTCTCCTTTCTTTTCAAGTTTTATTTAAATTTAAACCTAGAATCTTCATTATAACTATTAATTTTCAATATTAAACTTAAACTGTAATTTTCTATTATTCATTTGAAATTTTAATTTTAATATTACTCTTAATTTAAACTCTGACAGCCGCCAACAAATTTTACCTCAATTAATTAGGACTAACATCAACAGCCATGCATTTGAATTTATGGTGATTCTCACTTTTACAACAAATATGGGTATATACAAAAATTTGCTTGTATTTATAATCTTCTTTCTGTTTAACATTTGTTATATCCCTTATGTTACAATTTCAAAATCTGCTTCCTATCCAGAATTCAGGGTCAACACCCCTTGAAATAAAAACTTTTTAAGTTACTTTGGCACAATCTATATTCACATAATACCAGTATATTTCCCAATTTTTATACATTATATATCACTTTTAAATTACAACAAATTTTTATCTACACACTGCATCTGGTTCCTCCACAAAATTCCCACTGTCGCGCTGCGCCGTTAATGTTATTGTTATTGTTAGGATCCCGTCTACGCCGCGTTTCCCTGAACCAGATGCACATGAATATGAAACAATAAAACAATATATATATACACAAAACCATACAATTACAAACATTTTTTCAATAAATCATTAAAACAAATAACCAAAGGTATTGTCGCATCTTAACGAAGTCATACATCGAAGTAAACAAATGCATGCAAAAGTTCAAAAAAAAAAAAAATATATACACTCATTGTAGTAAAGCTCAACTTTTGCTTGATTGTAATTTTAAACACCGCCTGAGACTTTGCAATAATTCTTCCGACCACTTGTTGGAAAGAACATAAAATTGAACAATACAACCTGATTTTTATGGCTTGTCGTCTCCTACTAGAACTTCCAGGGACAGTGCTGATACTTTTTGCTCCTCTTCTCATTTCTCGGGTGCTCTTTGATCCCGTATGTTGCCTGATGTAGGGTCTGTAGTTTTCTCTTTGGCTTTTCCTTGCTTGATTTGACTTCACTCCATTGGCTGATCGGGACTCCTAAAAATGTTTCTTGCATGGTCTGAGATTATATTTTTCTCTATCTTGAACCACAGCTGCTTCCTTCCGGTTCCTCTTTCTACTTATATAAATATTATCTGATGACAATGGTCTTTTATTTATTTTATGGTCTACACGTTTCTGCAACTTTCTTTGTGGGCCACTTGACCAAGATCCATGCGATCGTTTATATTCCACTTTATCCTGTCGTTTTCTTTTAATTTTTGTCTTGTCACTGGAAAAAGAGCTAGGTAGTGATCTGATAAGTGATCCGCGCTTATCGGCCCTATCTGTGTGTTTCTCACATTGATTTGACTTAAGATTTATCCATTTTTCCTCTATCTCACGCTTTACATCAGACCCTTTCTTCTTACAATATTGCGACTCATTTGATCTTCGTTGTACGTTTTCCAAACTACTCGTTTCCTGACGTGAACTAATGCTTCGCTATCCGAGCTACCTGTTCCTATCTCAATCTCTACCACATTTCATGACGATATATCCACTTGATCAACATTGGACGGTTAACCTTTTTTCCTGACCTCCATATTATAACAACATTATTATTACTTACTTCTAACACTCTATACGGAACTTCAAATTTTTGTTTAAACTTAGCGCAAGTTTTATTTGCTGCTGAACTTAGTTGGTGTGTTTCTAACAAGACCCAATCATCTACCTTTAATTTGTGCCATCCCGCCTGCGTCTATTATAAACGTACCCTTCCCCCATCTTTAATGTTTATTTTTGTGTATCGTCTAGCTTCATCAAACAATTTTTCAATATCTCTTACTATAAATTCAGTTCCGTCCGAAACCATGACTAATTTTTGAAATGGGGTAATCAACTTTCGACCCAAACATAATTCCGCAGGGGTTTTTCCCCTGTCGTTTATTCATAATCGCTGTGTGAATAGCATAAGGAAACCCCACGTAAGAATTGGGTCCCAAGTATCGTGTTGATCATTTACATAATTTGCAATCATTTGCACCAGATCGTGATTTACGTAAGCTCGGTTCTATTTGGGCCTGAGGTCTATATGCAACAGCGTCTTTCATGCCTTATGACTAATCTTTCACTTAAATGTTCAAAAATTTCGGATATAAATTGGGACCGTTATCACTTATTAATTTTATTGGAGCCCAAAAACGCGATATAAAAATTATCAAAAAAGTATCCGCTATTACACGAGCCGAGGCTTTTTTAGGAGGTATGATTTCAGTCCATTTTGCTGAAATGATCGGTAATTACTAATACATATCAATTACGTCTCACTCTTGATGTAAGATACGGACCTAAAAAATCTAATTTAATTATCTCATTTGGATAATTTGATACAATCGGATTTAATCGACCAGCTAGTAACGCATTTTTATAATTATTAACTTGGCACATATGGTATGTATATAGGCCATTGATCAATACCCTTTCATATACGGGAAATAACAAACGTCCCTTATTTTATGATAAGTCTTAAATCGTCCAAAATGACATGCTGTGGGCTTGTAATGAAATTCTCTCATTATTTCATTCCTTAAAGATTTTGGAATGTATACACGCATTTCACCTAACGACGTTGCGTATTTCGCATAAAACAACAAGCCTTCAATTAGAAGGAAGTCGCGGGACCAATTTTGACATACCGTCGCATTAACAGAGTGATCTTCCGGGTTTTCTAAATATCTATAGATATGATCTAATTCTAGGTAATTCTTTTGCTCTGTTATTAACTGTTCTCGCGACGTAAGTACTAGATCTCTGATTATTGCACAATTAACTTTTTTCTCCCATTACTCTTCAACCGGTTTCTGGATACAACATCCGTCACCGCATTTTGAGTTTCAGGTCTATGTTCCCATTCTATATTAAATTCCGCTAATTTGAGTGCCCATCTGATCATCCTACTCGACAAATTTTTTCCATGAGTTAAACGTAAAAGCAGCGTGATCTGTAATAACTTTAATAGGCAGTGATCCTAAATATGTTCTGGAATTTATTCAGCCCACACCAGTCGTTGACATTCTCTTTCGTTACCGTATAATTCCCTCAGTATTGTTCAGAGTACGTGAAGCAAATATAACTGGCCTTTGTTCTTGATTTAGAACTGCTCCCAAACCTATTGAACTTGCATCTGTAAATTAATCGAAGGGCTTTTTGATCTCCGGCAATTTTAAAACTAGTGTCTTTGTTATGGCCGCATTGAGCGTGTCGAATGCTTACTGCGCATCAATGGAGCAGAAGAATTTTTTAAATTTTGGTTTAAGATTATAAAGGGGCTCACAAAGATCAGCATAATTTTTAATAAATTTCGCGTACCATTGGGACATACCCAAAAACTAGGATACCTCCTTTGAATTCCGTGGTGGTTTTATTTCGAGTATGGTTTGAACTTTTGTCTTATCCGTTTTGATTCCTTCCTTACTAATAATTAATCCTAAATACTTCAATTCATCGCACCCAAATTTACATTTATCCTTATTTAATGTCAATCCTGCATCTTGCAATAACGAAAAACCTCCCTTTAAATGCTTCTCAACACAGGAGTGAACGATGGAGACGCAATGATGACGTCATCCATGTAAACACTCACAAACTTCCCTATCACCGGTTTCAGGATTAGGGCAATTGCCTTCTGAAAATTGGGAGCCGCCCTTGATAAGCCAAATGGCATACGAAAGCCGCAAGCCACTTTACTAGCAATGCGGTCTTAACAATATCACTGGGGTTTATTGTTATTTGAAAGTATCCAATTTTAGATCAAGAGATGACATTGTTGTCGTATAGGGTATATTCGTTATTAAATCATCTATTAACGGTAAGGGATAGCGTGGATACTTCGTGATCGAATTTAGTTTCATATAGTCAAACGCAAATCTATATGCTTCCGGATTATCCGGTGGTAACCCATTATTTTTCTTACATAACACAACAGGGGACGCGTACGGGGATTTAATTGGAACAATGGTTTCTTCTCGTAACATTTTCTCTACATGATAATCGAGTATCGCTTGTTTTTACCGATCATATATGAATGGCCTGAAAACTACTGGTGGACTATTTCCCGTATCAATTTCATGATATAAAACATGAGTAAGACCTGGTTTGTCTGATAACAATCCTTTAAAACTACTAAACAAATTTTGTAATTCCTGTTTTTGCTTATCCTCCAACTTTGTTTTAGACAGATCTATTTCAACATTTTCATCCTCAACTGTTTCAACCACCCTCTGTACTGTGAATCGGGAATCTTCAACGATTTTCGATCAAAGTCTAAAACAATTTTGATCCACTTATGAAATCAACTCCAAGAATGCATGGGTATTCCAAATCCGTCAAAACATGAAACAACCAAGGTTTTTCAAACTCCCTGATTCGAATATTCGATTCTACAATTCCTATACTTTGACATTTCGCTCCTTGTGCTGTGATCACCTGAGCTCGCCATTTTTTTACTTGCTTATAAAAAAAATTATTTTTATATATTTCCTCCGATAAGAATGATTTGTCCGGTCCGGTGTCCCATAGCGCTTTTAAAAATGTGTTATTTAATAAAATAGGAACATATGGAAGTTCCACGGGTGATATACTAATCGGAGAAAGTTTAATTGGTATATCCACTGCCGAGTTCTTTTCATTATTTTGAACTTCATTAACTTTCAAAACATTCAATCGTCCCCTTTGCATCCTATCGCCTCGACTGAAATTCTCACTCGAACCCCTATTTCTGCGGTCCCCTGTATTAAAATTATCATTTCGATCTTCTTTTCGAAATTGGTATCCCCTTTCGTTGAATCTGCTATCATCGTTCTGAAATCTATTCCTACTCTCAAACCACTTATTACTTTGACGGCCATTCTCATAATTACCTCTAGAATCATTTCTGCCATTATTTGGTCTACGCCCAACTTCAGAATTTCTCCAGTTTCTGCGATTATCATCAACATTAGACATCCTATGCGTATATTGACACCGTCTTTCCACATTATCACTATTCTGCGAACCCCATTTTACTTTGTAAGAATACCTCTCTTCAAATTTAGTTAAGTTTTCTAAAAGTTGTACAGTATTCTGTGGATTTCGGACCTCCACATAGTCCTAGACTTGTGGTTCGAGTCTAACAAAAATGTGATCTACCAAGTCCGCCTACGACATCCTTAGTTCTAAACCCTTGTGGATTTTTAACAAATCATAAACAAAATCCGTTGGTTCCTGATTTCTTCCCTGCTGTGATGCAATATACCTGGCTTCTAAATCTTTTTTATTTTTTATTGCGGAGATAGCTTTCGCTAATTCTGCTTTTTGCTGCGCGAAATCCATAGCGGTATCCTGCACTAACACTGATCCGAATATCTGATACCAATCTTGGGCCCTTCCCCGGAGATGACCTTTCAAATAAGCACATGCTAAATCACTAGGTATTTCTAGTAATTTTATTTGATTGTCTATGGCCTCCAGGAATTCCGTAACGTTCTCTGACCCGGAAAAGCACATTTCTGGTAAAATGCCAAACCCACTTGAATTTTCTTACCCCAGGGTCATATAAATTAAATCTGTTCGGGTGCCAATGTGATATGGTCGTTCTATGGCCACCATATCTTTGATTTTCACCGTGAATTAGAGGTGTGGGGTTCTCGAAATGAATCGACATTTTAAAATTCTTAATATGACTTTATTAAGAGTTTAACTTAAATTTCTAATAAATTGAATAAACTTATATTAAGTGAGAATAAACCAAACACGCAGCTGTAGCTAAACCTGATCGCGTAACTTGCATCACTTATCTAAATAATTATATTATCCACCTACTTGCAATTCTGATAATATTACGAGTTCTAATATCAAATAATCAGTCCTACCTTGAATCACGCTAAGGTTCAATCTCTTTCAGAGAGACTTTTAGACACGCGTGCAATAGTATGCACCTTCCAGTAATGGCTAGGAATCTGTAATCTTTGATAGGCCGTCAAATTACACTTCTATCTCTTCCAAACATAACTTTCCCTAAATTGCCATCTCGCTTACTAAAACTTCTGTTCTTTTAAAAGCTATCTTATTTGCATTTACAATTGCATTTCACTTCTTGGATTTGGGTTGGAAAAGATTTGCCATTAATCTTGGCCGTCAAAGAACCCTGAGGTTATGTTACAGAAAGGACGCGTGAGCCCGTCACACAGTGTCGCATAACGCTTTCGTAAATGTTTCATTTAATAAAATAGGAACATATGGAAGTTATGGTAGTTCCACTGGAGACATACATATCGCAGAAAGTTTAATCGGTATATCTACTGCCGAGTTCTTTTGATTACTTTGAACATTAACTTTCAAAACATTCAATCGTCCCCTTTGCATGCTATCGCCTCGACTGAAATTCTCACTCGAACTCCTATTTCTGCGGTCCCCTCTATTAAAATCACCATTTCGATCTTCCTTTCTATATTGGTATCCCCTATCGTTGAATCTGCGGTCATCGTTCTGAAATCTATTCTTACTATATAACCATTGTTTCATTATCACCATTCTGCGAACCCCACGTTGATTTGCAAGAATACCTTTCTTCAAATTTAGCTAAAATCTCCAAAAGTTGTACCGTGTTTTGATGATTTCGAACCTCCACATAATCCTGAATTTGTGGTTCGAGTCTAACGAAAATGTTATCTATCAAGTCTGCCTGCGACATCCCTAGTTCCAGTTTTTGGTGAAATTTTAATAAATCGTAAACAAAATCCGTTGGCTCCTGATTCCTTCCCTGTTGAGAGGCATAAAACCTCGTCTCCAAATCTTTCTTATTTCTAATGGCGGGGAATGCTTTCGATAATTCTGCTTTTAGCTGCGCGAAATCCGTGGCGTTATCCTGCACTAACACTGATCTGAATATCTGATACCAATTTCGGGCCCTTCCCTGGAGATGACCTTTCAAATAATCACATGATAAATCGCTAGGTATTTCTAGTAATTTTATTTGATTGTCTATGGCTTACAAAAAGTCGTTCACATTTTCCGACCCGTAAAAGCACACTTCTGGTAAAATACCAAACCCACTCGAGCTTCCTACCCCGGGGTCATATAAATTAAATTTCGTTGGGCGCCAATGTGATATGGCGCCCTTTTGGTGACCATATTTTTGATTGTCAGTGTGAGCTAGAGGTTATGGCGTGAAGTGAGAATATATTTAAAGGTTTATTACACGCCATATAAATAATAAAAATGAATGATAAAAAAGGTTAAGCATATTTTTAATTTACAGCATTATAAAATATTATACGAATTACTAATTACTTAGGTTGAAACACATGGAAATTGAATAAAGGGGAAAGCACGTCTTTCCTCGTGCGAGTCAGAGAGAGAAGTTAGAGCGAGTGTCCATTCATATCAGTTCACTTCTCCTGCTCGCCGGTTGGTTCCAGTTAAGAGGAATTAGGTGGGTGCCGAGGCACACCACAGTATCCCTCCAAGAACCGAAGGTACGAAAGTCTTAAAGAATTTTTAATGTAATGAAAAGTCCTTTGATTCACAGTCTATGAAAATTCACAAGTACTTCGGGTTGAATCTGACCTTTCTACCAGAGTGATTCGTCGCTGGTATGGGCACATTTTGATCAAGTCAGGAAGAAGTACAACCGGATGTGGTTATTTTTTCTGTACGGGAAGGGCCCTTTTGGGGTCTGTGTATTCAACAGGGGGTTTAAATCGATCAACTGAGGGGAAGTCCTGTCATTTTTTTTTATTGTAAAGTGCTTGTCGGTCCTACTAAAAACTTCAAATGGTCCGATAGGGTGTCCCAATGATGGTTTCAATCCCTCCCCCCAACAAAGACTGAAAGGGGGGTTTTTAGGGCTGTGTGCCGCTGAGGGGAGATTAATGACAGGAAGCAGGATTTTGGAAGGTATGGGGCTCCAAAAAACCTCGGTTTGGGAAAATTTTTTAAATTTTTTATGTTTTAATATTATAGCCCATACGCTTAAGATTACAAAAATACTTTTTTTTAGTTCCCAGATATTTGAAGCTAAATTTAGCTTATTTAGTAAACCGGAAATGGAATTTTCAAAACCGGAAATGGGTGTTTAAAAAGACATAAAAAAAGAAACAAATATTTTGAACGTCTTTTTTTGTGATTTTTAAGCAATATAAATATTTAATATTTTTGTAAATATAATCAACATCCTTTTTTTTATTTTTAAAACTTTTTTTAATCTGGCAACTGTTTTTAATTCAAGCTTGTTTTTCTGGTGGCAATAATATTATCGTTTATAGTTTGTTTCATTGTTCATTCTAAGGCGTTCTTCTTAATTATTGCTTACTTTTTAAAATTTTTTTCAGTTTATTCATTCATTTTTATTTAATTTCAACGTTTTATTTGATTGTGATTAATTTAAAAAAGCCGAAAGCGATCAAAATGTCAAAAAAAAGCTTTATGGTAATATGTTTACCAAGTTAGCACAAAACAGTAATAAAACGTCTGCAAGTGAGCGAAAAAGAGTTTTGATGTCCCGAACCAATTTCATGGTTCTACAGGGGAAAATAATTATTAATTTCCCAAGCTTTGATGGGAATTATTTCAATCCTGTTTGTCCGGAATGTTATGAAACTGGATTGAAACTTAGAAGATTCTGGGGAAGGACTTTGCTCTAACTTGTGTGGGGGCTTGCAGTTGTGGATACAATTGGCTTTACTTCTACCCCCAAAGAAAATAAAAATTCTCTCTCATACTTTATTGGTATTTGGAATGAGATTGATTGGCAGGGTTTTCACAGCGGTAAAAGTTGTTATGCACTTTAAATTTGCCATGCATTTCAAAAAAATACCTTCAGAGCTCATAACTAAAACGCTGGAAGCAGTACAGTTATGTTCGGAAGAAAATAGAAGCTGCATCTAAAGAAGCCAAAATTTTTAAAAAAAGTACAGTTGGGGTTTTTTCGGTAGATACAGGGGCAGGGAGGGCCATATGTCATAATGGTGGTTTCAGTTATTTCCTTGATACTGGAAAAATTTTTAGACTGGAAGTAAGACACGTATTGCAAAATGTGTGAAATGAATGTGAAATCTGAGCATGAATGTTCAAATTAAAAAGGGATCCTCGGAAACATAAGCGTTGGGTTTTCTTTTTGAAAAGATCACTAATAAAAACGAACCTGCATACACCGAGTACATGGGATGGTTTTCAAGGGCTTTTCAATAAAAGATATATATGATGAAAACAGTGTCACAAAACTTGAATGTATAGGACATATACAAAAGAGTAGGCTCACTTTTAAAGGGAAAAACAAAAAAGAATACCAAAGGACTTGGGGGAAAAGGGGAAATTAAACTGATAAATTTATTGAAAAACGCAGAACTATTTGGGTTTTCCCCGAAGCAATGTTGGGTCCTCGAAAAATGAAACGCAATACGCCTTTTTTCACGCTGCCAAGCAATAAAAATCCCATGCATGGGAAATTTTCCAAAAGGAAAGACAGCGGGTGAAAAGTATAAAAAGCATTATGTATGGAAAATTATATGTGACAAAACAGCAGGCCTTTCAAATCCAGTGATTAAAGTGATAAAGCCTACTTATTTAGCACTCGAAAAGGGTTGAAAAAAATGCCTTCATGGCATGACTCAAAACAATAATGAAAGCTTTAATAATGTATTGTGGTCTTTTTTGCCGAAAAAAATTTTGTTCTAAAAACTTTGTTTTGGGTTTCCCTTTATTCTGTCATCTTATATAATTTTTTTTTGGGCGGGCCCTTTTTTTTAATTTTTTAGGTTTAGAAATTGATCTAATGACATTAAAATTATAGGGGGAATTGACACAAAAAATTCAAAATCGAAACGCCAGTTTTACCATCAAAAAAACTCAAAAAAAAAGCAAAAGCCAAAAGTCAAATTAGCTAAAACTAAAGCAAAGAGGGCTTAAGCATAAATAGGGGGGATTTTTGAAAATGTTTTGTAAGTAAAAAAAATTTTTAAGTTAAAAAATTAAATGTGTTTTCGAGAAACTTTATTCAATATTTTTCTTCAAAAAAAGCAACACAAAAATTTTAAGTCAAATCTAAATTTTCAGAACATGTTTTTTTTTTGGTTTTATCTTGGGTTATGAATCAAAAACTAATCTCTGTGTATATATTTTTTAAAATTCTTTTTTTTGAAAAAAAACATTAATTTTAAAAATTGAGTTTTGAATAAAATTTGGTATTTAAAAAAATTAAAAAGCATTACAAATTTTTTTTATTTATCACAGATAAAGATGTTATTTAGTACTGATAAATATTATTTGAATATATTTTTAAATTTTTTAAAAAGATTTGTCTCGTTTTTTCACCCAAAAATTTGTTTAAAAACGACAAGTTTTAGTCTACAAAAACCCCCGGAAAAAAAAAAGGGGGGAAAAAAATGGCCAAACATTTTACATGAAGTAAAAAAAGCTTGAGCTATAAAAATATGGAGCTTTAAAAAAGTGTCATGGAGAAAATTTTTCATTTGTTTAAAATTTTTAAACATTTTTAAAACTATGTTTTTTCAATTTTTTTTTTACGGGACTTTCACTTTAATTTTTTTTAAAAATTTATTGAAATTTTTAGAAAATTTTTATTTTGTTTTTTTGTTATTGTCTTAATCAATTTTTTTAATATTTATTTTGTGCCTTTTTTTTTTAAAAAAACATTAGTTTTTGTAAAAATTATTTTGGGTTAAAATTGAATTTTCAAACCTTTTTAGGAATTTTACAAATTTTAATAAAACACAATAAAATATTTTTACTTTTTTAAAAATTATGAATTTTAATTAAATTTTTAATAAATTTTTACCCAATGAATTTTATAAAATTTCCTCAAATTTCCCCTATTTCCAAAAAAATTTTAACTTTTAAAAACGTATTGGAATTCTTTACTTTTTATTTAAAATAAAAAATGTTTTTTTAAATTTTTATTTCAAAAACCAAGGTAGTCCTCCCTTGAGTAATTTTTTTTTTATAAGAGAAACTCGGAGGTCGGTTAAATCGCAAGGAAAAAACTCCGGAAGACAAAGGTTTTTAAATACCATTTTAAAGGGGTCGGGGGTTCTTTGTGCACTTCTAGGCCCAGAAGGAACTGGAACGGCTCTGTCCTTTTGTATGTGAAACCGAAAAGCGCTTAGGGGGCGATGAACTTCAACAATACCATTCGAAGGGGTGGTACGAATTAAAAGTTTTACCCAGATTTGTTCACTGTGAAGGACTGGAACTCCTCGGTTGGGTTTGATGGGGAAGAACCGATATCGTTACATGAAGCGCCCCCGGCTTCAAGGGGCCCCTGGAGCCCGGATCTGTGGCGTAAAATGTACGGAAGGGAAGAAGAGGGGAAATTCCAAAAAAGTCTTGGACTGTTTGAAATTCTCAAATTGGGGCAAAATGTTTAGGGGCCTTCCCATTTGCATGTTAATAATGAGCATGGGAAAAATTTAGCAAGTCCGTTACTGGGGCCAACGGGTTTGAATAAGGGTTTGTGGCAAATCCCGGAGGGAGAGGAACGAAAAACTTAAAGCAATTCCTCTGGCAATAAGGGAAAATCAAGAAAAGGGCCCGGGGAAAACTTTTTTTTTTAAAAAAAAAAATTTTTTTTGGTAAAGGTTTCAAAAAAAAAAAGGGTTTCCCCGGAAAAGGAATTTTTTTATTAAAATTCCAAAAGTTTTTTAAAAAAAAAGGGGGGTGATCTGGAATATTATAAAATTATGTCCCCATCGGTGCCTAAAATGTTTTTTTGCAAGTATATAGCAAGAAAATCCTGTCCGGTGTATTTTGTTTCTTTGCACTCAGTTTACGTGAGAAAAACGCGATAGGTTGAGGACCATTTTACGTCAAGCAATTTAATGCCCCCCAACTGCGGGTTGGGCGCGCAACCAGTAAACAAAGCTGTTGATCGGGGGAGGAAATTAAAAGGGGTTTCCACGTTAGCCAATGAGTATTTGCATTGCATAAATGCGGTCTTGCTTCCTCGTTCAAGGAACGGGACGTTTATCGTTTTTTTAATTAGTAAGCAACGTTAAGGGTGCCCTTTTGCCCGGCTGCATGGGGGGGAAAACGTCTATAAAAATTTAACATGGCCAAAAAAGCCTTATTGTGAAATATATCTGGCTTTGAAAATTTGCAAAGGCTTCGACTTTATCGGGAAATGGTTTAACCCCTCAGGGTATGGACAACCAAAAATTTTAAATGTTTTTTCCTAAAAAAACATTTATCAGGGTTTAACTTGAGACCTAAACTCTTAAACGAGAAAAATTTATGTAAGTGGTCAAAGGGGTTCGTTCCCT